>JAGFPH010004253.1:38832-52341 GCA_018207615.1 Philaenus spumarius
CAGGCGGTTAGACAGCCCGATGTTGTATCGAATGAAAATAGCATAAAACAAGAACCTCAAAGCTTATCTAACGGAGAGACTGTTTCATCGAGTAAGAAAACAAAAATTAAGAAACCATCCTCACGGACGATGCGAGAAATTAACCGTTTATTGGGTGACGAAGGAGCAATCAACATGCTTTTTGCTATAGAACAAAAGAGATCACCTGGAGTAGAACCAAAGAGAAAGATGATGTTGCCGTCTTATCGTCGGAAAAGAAAAGACTTATTGTTAAAAACTAAACTAGTAAAGAACGCTGTTCTTAGATTAAGTACAACACCTCCTCAAAAGTTAGGGAAAAATTCATTAAGACATCGGGCGACTGAAAAAATAGAGGAAGAAACACCCCAGCGTAAAATGTCGACTGATTCTCACGATTCTCATCATTCAGTACATTCGCCTTCGAGGTTTGCATACCCTGCCAAAATAGTACCAGCAGATGCCTCGAGGATAATACGAAGGCACTCGTCGAGCAGTTCGTATTCGAGTAGAAGTAACAGTCCTCGACGCATGAGTATCGACGGAGATCGTTCTCTTCTCCCCGCAATATTCACCCCTCCTTTACCTGTCGAACCATCGCCATCGACGGAAACGTCTCCCTCGGATTCGGCAAAGAAAGGTCACGCTCCGTACGTATCGAATAAAATACAATCGCCGACAGGCGGAGTCGTCTCCCCTCCGACGCCGGAAAATAAATCTCCCGTGATAATGGAAGTGTCGGAAAGAGCGGAACGATTGATCAGCGAAAAATGTAAAGAGCTCAACATCCGACCGGAGCGAACGGAGTTTCTGAAAAAAAGAATTGAATACAAAAAAAGTGTTACAACTACAAATACAATTAAGAAAAATATTAGCAAAATAACGCCGAAATTGCAGGAAGCACTTAGTAAAAAAACATGTGCTAGTTTAGCCGAAGGCGATAGTGTCAAAGTGAGTAAAAAGAAAGTGACTACGCCGGATATGGTGGAGAAAACTGCAGCGTTGAACACGTGCTTGGCTGAAACTGTTCGGCATTTCTTCAATACCAGTGGAACCAATACCTCATCAGCCACGCCTAGCACCAGTACGGCTTTACCTCCAATATTTAAGAAGACACCTCTTACTACAACCAGTCGTGAGTACTATACTGCTTGTTATAATAAGTATTTATTGTTGTTATAGACTTAGAACAACTTGTATTTCAAAATTATTAACCATTTCTTGGTTTGTCTTTTGTGAAAGCTATTTTATTTTGTGACTACATTTTTTGGTTGACTTACATAATATTACATATACCTAAATTTACACGTACAACCTTATGACATGCTTAAAAATATTCTGTAAGACTTCGATTAGAAGTCTGAAATGTTTCAATTAATTAGACGTGCCACCAGCAATATAATATCAGTTCGTTTTTGCTTCTATAAAATATTTTAACAGTAAAATTGCTGTCGCTCGGGTTCCGATCCAATAATCTTTGACATCGATTCATCTAAAAAAAATACTCATTTGTTTTGTTTCAATTGTTATTGTGTAGATGGTGGTGGAGGGGTGTGGTTATGCAGTTGTCAGTCTCCTGCCGCGATTGGTGAAATTTTTAGTGAAAAATTGTATGTTCTGGGAAAATTTGGTGCACTAAAAAATTTTCTATATCCCTAATCTGTTATACCGAAGATCCATTTTATTTTTGAACATTTTTTTGATAGCTAGCAAGGAAACAAAATGTTGATAAATGAAATGTCATTAATATATATATATATTAATAGAACCTCGATAATTCGAGCTAATTGGGGCTGCCTGTACCTCGAACTATAAAAATCTCGGAACACGCGGAGAAATTGAAAAAATAAAGAATAATATATTTTTTAATGTTTTAATTAGTCAAAATATTCAAGAACATTTAATAGTAGAAAATGTTTCGATTATATCTCTATTACGGCACCATTCCCCTACAGATACTTCACCGACACCGTACTCAGCTGCAAGTTTCTTCAAGGTTTCACGATTGTCTAATCTTTTCAAGGCCTCTAATTTTTTTAATTGGCACAAACTTTCTTTTGGCTTTTCCGCTCATCGTTACGAAAACGCAATCTAAATTAAAACTTTTAACAGAAACAGTAAAGAATGCATTCACTAATTGACAATGTTACACAACACCGATATGTGTAGCGCGCGTACTTCCGTGAGAACTGACAATTTGAACTATGTATGGTACACTGCCTAACATCAATAGGTAGGTAGAGAACTGGTTTTGTGATGGCCAAGGGCTGTGTCATACAAATTATTGTAGGCTATGCAATTATTCATGGAATGTCATTGTTTATCATTTAAAAAAGTGTGTTAATCTTATTTTTTTCCAAGTAGTAAAAAATTTAAAAATATATTTTTATCCATTGTTATTTTTCATCGTTATATTGCATTTGTAAATACAGTAGAACCCCTCTTAACCGGTCCTCGGATTAACCGGCCTATACGATGTAATAATAGAGTTTTTTTTCTCTTACAGATTATGTTACTACTGTAACTGGCCGAAGTCTCAAACATTGATTGTTTGACGGAAAATAAAGCAGGGTGATGCAACTTTAGGTGTGCAATTTAGTGTTCTCACCAAAATTCCAATCGCCTGGATCCCTCTAAGCCTAATCCAAACACGCGGCCAAAAACCTAAACTGTTGCGACCGGCAGAATAGGGGAGGGGGAGATTTTCTTAGAATCAATTCACAAAGCGGCATCTTTTGTTTCTTTTTCTTCGTCTGTTACTTTATCGGAACCATTACTGAATTTCGTGGGAACAAAATATGTAATACTTGTAACATATTGACTTTAAACAAATCTTTGAAAGTTAAAGAACAGAAAAATATACCGTAACTGATTTTTTTAAAACAATGATACAGTATATGTAAATTCAGTTTTCAAAGTAAATGTAAGTTTAAAATGTTTAATTTGTTGGTCTTTGTTTATGTATGTATGTACATACATTAAAATGAGTTGCATAACGTCTTAATTGCTTGTTTATTTATGAAAAATGTAGGTTATTTTTTAACAAAAATCTATTTTCTACGGGAACCTCGGATCAACCGGCCAGGGTCTTGGTCCCGACCAGACCGGTTCTACTGTAGCATAAAACATTTTAGATTATGATAAATATATTTTACTTATAATTAATATACACTAAATGGGCCTAATTATAAAATTCAATATAAAATAATGGTAAACTTTGAAAAAGTTATTAAAAATGCATAAGCTCTTAGCACGCACAATCTGTATAAAGACCTTCAACCTGAATGTATTACCTTTCAAAGTGTGACTTTTTATGAGAGAAACTCCCCCTGCTGCGGGACTTTTTTAAGCTTTCAAGAGTTATGAAACATGTTTGTATAAAAACGTTAGTAACTAACTTATTTTTTGGAATATTTTAATGAATCTTTTACTAAATTAAACAGCAGATTACATTCTTTTTGGTAATATCAATAACACACGAGTTTATTTGTGATAACATACTTTTACATACCAGTCAAAAGTTAGTTTTAGTGTGGTAGTCTTATCACAAAACACATGCCTAAGAAAACACTAATAAAACCAATATAAAATATTCAAAACACGATTTCCGAACGTATTCAATCAACTAACAAACATAAAACACACGATAAGTGATCAAATGTAAACAAATACGTAGTAGACACAATGTCAACAATATCCACAAACTTGTCTGGTAAAACAGCTGTTGCACTGGTGAACTAATTTTGTCACTAAAGGCAACAGAAGTATCGTGTTTTTATTTTTTTAATTTCAATCAGCCAACATCTCTACTTTATGAAACAATATCGATCGCTTCAAGATAGTTTCAAGTTTATTTTCTAGATGGAAGCATATGATGGAATGTTCCTGAGCGTACGCTATACGTCAAAACGCGCCAAGGGAACAAAAATCCTGGCGTATCACGTTGAAGGGTTAGTGAGAATTCAAAATAAGAAACTCCAGAGTAATAAACTGTTTTAAAACTAATACGAGATGTGTTCATAAAGCAACAAAAATATTTTTTTATTGAAAGAATCTTATCCCCTTCAAAATAGTAAACATTAGATATTCTACACTTATGCCCAGCGCTTCTTCCAATCCCGGAATCACTTCTGGATCTCGAAATTTGGGATAGCGTTCAGCTCTCTAAGCATTGCGCTTGTAATCTCATCTATGCTTGCAAAAAAATGGTACTATATGGTTCTCTTTATTATGGGGAATAGAAAAAGTCCCATGGAGCCATATCTTGCAAATATGGAGACCGGGGCAACGTTATAGTGCTGTTTTTAGCCTACATTCACAAACAAGCAATGAAGCAGGTGCATTATCGTGGTGCAAAAGCCACGAATTGTTTTGCCACAAATCCACATATTTTTTCCCCCGATCGTTTTACCTTGTCGCAAAAACTCATGGTGCACTATGTTGTTGAAATCGAAGAACACATAACCTTCATGTTTGACCGCACTTGTCGAGCTTTTTTTGGTGTTGCCGATCCAGAATGCATTCACTGTGGCGATTGAGCATTAGTTTCGACTTCATATCCATAAACCCTGTTAGGACACATTTCAGTTTAGTTCGCATCGTTGTTGACTTCATTAGCGATCCTTAGCAATTTCCATTCCTCACTGTGTTGGTTCAAAATTCAACAATATTGGAAACATTTTTGCTGCCACATAATCGATATCCAAAACATGTAAAATACAGTAGAGAGTCGAAAATCCGAACTAATTGGGACCGAGGGGGTTTGGATTATCAATTTGTTCGGATTTTTGAAAACAACCAAAAACTGCCATATAGGCTAAAATATATGCCCTTTAATCGATTAAAGTGGTTAAACAGTACAAGCAGTAATGTAATCACAATACAGTATGTAAGACTACTTACATATTATGATGTAGAAGAACCTGCACGTACAGTAGGGCCAACATGATTACAGTACAGTACATAATTAAAAGTTCACTTGTACATTGTAGTTAACACAAACGAAAAATAAAAAAAAATACTGTATAGTACACTACTGTATGTACGACTCACTGTTATAATGATTACACAAAGAGAAATGAATGAACATTCTGTATGTTTACTGCTAGCGCTAAAGCAGCTTATGGGCGTGACAGTGAAAATACTGACAGCCAGTCTGAGGGCGTGTGAGAGCAGTTATTAAGAAGTGTTTAAAAAAAGATAATATTGTCAAACTGCTATGAAAATTTTTGTGAAATTTTTAACGACACAATAATTGGAATTTGCGAAAACGAAATTTTTGCAGGGGCTGCCTCAGAATGTGTTTGGATTTTTGACGTTTCGGATTATTGACGTTCGGATTATCGACACTCTACTGTAATTTAAACACAAGCCAATTGATATGCTAACATCATCGGCGACTTCTCTGATTGTGATTCGACGGTCGTTCATAATAATTTCTTTCACTTTTTCCACGTTTTCATCAGTTGATGTGCCGGGGCGTCCATGACGCTCGTCTTCACAATCTTTTTGGAAACGCTTGTACCACTCATAGACCCTTTTCTTACTCATAGCATTTTATTTCATTCTTATAGCAAAATTTAATCCAATTTTCTGATCCATTTAAAAAAAAAAGAACAATTGCTGATCACTTTGAATGTATGTAACCTCTTTATTAGCTGACAACAGACTAAATATAACAATACTACATATACTTTTCAGACATGTTTACCACCACAATAACAAAAATCCGAACTAATACAACTTGCAATAATGAACACACCTCGTATACAGAAACTCAAGAAGTAAACCACAAGTTACCATGTTAACCTAAGTAAACATCTCTGTTTTGTTTAAATCAATTTGCTGTAAAACTTTTTCTGATGTTTTCAGCTGTAAGCAATTGGTCCAAAACGGGAGATGTGGAAAAGAAGAAAGAAGGAGAAGAGAAACAAAGAAGTAGTGCGAGGCAAAATGCAGCCGTTCATAGTTTTAAAGAGATCAGTCTACGACGGTACGACCACTTAGTTCAAATTATTTTAACACCAGTGTCCACAAAACTGAAAAATGCACTAAACGTTCAGGTAAAAATCTTTTATTTGAATTTAACTCTTAAAACTGATCATGCTAATTTTTTTGCAATGCCAAGCCATTTCGGTGTGTGTGCAAGCATATTTTCAAAAATTCACCAAATATAGTAATTATAAACCAATTCAAAAGTGTTCCATAGCTTTTTTGTAGAGCAAGGTTCAAAGAATTTATACATGCCAGTAAAAAATTGATTAATGTAAAATTTACAAAGTTATTATTAGGTCAAGAAACAAAAAAATGTTCAGTAACAAAAGGAAAAAGTTCAACTTTAGGCCTCATAAAGAGTAGTAGTAAACATTTTTTGAAATATTTTTCAAAATGTACCTACAAAAGTTTTATAATTTAATTCTGAATAGAACTGTATACAAATATATATCAATTTGAAATTTCTTATTTTGAAAACACCAGTTTTTGTGTTTCTACTACACAAGACTGCTAACAAAACTAGGCACAGTTTGAATAGTAATTTAGCGATATCTGTTTTGCCCAAAAATGAAATATTATTATAACAGAGTAGAGAATAAATCAAAGAATTTAACTGTATACTTGTAATTTATTACTCCATAAACGTATTTGACTTACTTTTACTTGAATCACAAAATTAGATCAAACGAATAAAACTTCCCACGTACCAAGTCTATACAATATCCTGTGCGATTTGACCGTTAGAACTAGCGTGGGAACGGCGAGTTTCGAATTCAACAAAAGTTTGTTTCCAGGACTGTACGAATAAAACCGTTACAGGAAATAATGTGGTTTAGTTTACACGAAACGAAAGATCAAAGTTTGCCCTACAAATCGATATAAACATATCTATACAGATACAGTACTCCCTCTGTAATCCGGCATTTCAGCTCTCCGGCACTCCAGGTAATCCGGCGTTTTGTATTCGAATAATGCGTCGCCAATACAGTACAGTACAATATTTCCCACGCAGCGACAAGACTAGTGTCTGAGTAAACAATGCATTGGCGCCAAAAGTGATGACTCACGCATGCCCCCCTCACTCACTCCGTCAGTCTGAGTCACGATCGCACCGCGTTTAGTGCTCCTCAATCTGTCCCGCGTGTGTTTCCTGCTTAGTGTAGAACAGTTGTAGGATAGGGTCACTTTCATGCCTTGCTCAACCGCAAGCGGTGCAATGCTAGTCATAGGAAAGGCGAAGAGTCCTAGGGCTTTTAAAAACATCAAACTTCCTGTTGATTACATGAGCCAGAGCAAAGGGTGGATGAATAAGTCCGTATTCATTGAATGGTTTAATGAACATTTTAAACCCTCAGTGAAAGATTTTTGAAGGAGCGGAAACTACCAGAAAAAGCTTTGCTTATCTTAGACAACTGCCCTGGCCACCCCGATGAAGATGAGTTGAATTCAGCCGACAGTTTTATTCGTGTGATGTTCTTACCGCCGAATGTGACCCCCCTCTTACAACCAATGGACCAGAACGTTATCCAGGCGATTAAAATGCAATACAAAAAGAGCTTATGGTACAAAGTGTTGTCTAAGGATGAAAGTGTTATTGAATCCTTGAAAGAAATAAACCTGAAAGACGTGGTATACTCGCTTGCTAATGCTTGGGAAAATCTTAACGAGAAAGTCATCATTTGCTCTTGGAAACCCCTATGGCCGGACATGACACTACTGGATCAATACAAAAAAGATGAACCGAACAAGAAAGCCAGTGAAGAGAGAGAGATTAATCTACTGCGAGACGTGGTAAACGAACAACTCGTGGATTCACAGGATAACGCATTGACAACTGATGACGTAGGCGTGTGGCTTACCGGTGAAGCTGATGAAAACAACCAGTTTATGACAGAAGATGACATCATAGAGGAAGTGGCAAGAGAGGAAGAGGACGAGGAACTGGTCGAAGGAGAAGTAACAGCGGCTGTACAATCAATCTCTCACGATGCGGCCACGTCAATTGCCTGGGCGGAAGAAAATGGCGTCTCTGCTAACGATGTCTTAGTTTTAAGAAGGTTACAGGAATAAGTTCTCAAAGTGTCTCTCAACCATAAAAAGCAACAGACAATTGATGCATATTTCCAGCCGTCTACTTCCAAGGAATAGTGTGAGTTATATGATGTATTTTTGTACTTTTTTTACTTTGTATAGTACAATGCAATTAAAACTGATTTTCAAATGATATCTGCGTTTTTCTCAATATTTTCCAGTAATCCGGCGTTTTCGGTAATCCGGCAGTGCTCCGGTCCGATATCTGCCGGATTACCGAGAGAGCACTGTACATCAAATTGTAACAGATGTCTCAAATGCAAAATGTGCTTTTTCATTGGTTGAAAACTGTCCAATTGCAAGGGTTTACAGAAAACTCTATATTTTCGGAACCATAAGAGTGGCGTCTGATTGGAAGGCAGTTTTAGAAAGTTCAAATCTTGACGAATCCAAAGGTATCTTTATATTATTTTAAAAACAGTTTTGTCGTCAAGCGATATTGAGCCTTAGAGAAGTGACAAAGTTGAATAATTTCTTTGGTTTTCCCAAGCGGCATTAGTTTTTCAGAAAACTAAAATTTTAAAACGATGATTACATCTATATATATAAAAGCGGAAATCCATTGACTCACTCATCACGATTTCTCAAAAACTACCTAACGGATTGAAATGAAATTTGGTATGTCGCTTCCTCTAGGGCCATAGGTGCTCACTAAGAAAGGGTTTGAAAAAATTTGAAATATTAGGGGGGTTTTGGGGGGATCAAAGTTATTAAATCACGATTTCTTCAAAACTACCGAACGGATTGGAATGAAATTTGGTATGTAGCTTCCTCTAGGGCCATAAGTGTTCACTAAAAAGGGTTTTAAAAAATTGGAAATTTTAGGGGGGTTTGGGGGGATCAAAGTTATTAAATCACAATTTCTTCAAAACTACCGAACGGATTGGAATGAAATTTTGTATGTAGCTTCCTCTTTGGCCATAGGTGCTCACTAAGAAAGGGTTTGAAAAATTTCGAAATTTTAAGAGGGGTTTGGGGGGGATCAAAGTTACTAAAATCATAATTTCAGATCTTTTATTATTATGACAATAGTGCTTTTATTATTTGAGATCTGTATATATAAAAGCCAAATACCACTCACTGACTGAACACTTAAAAAGAATACAATTACGTTAAAAAGACTGAAAATACCAACCACCACGGGCAACGCTGTACGGGTCAGCTAGTATGTAAATATAAGTTTAGAACAAATTTGTAAAGTTTAAATCATTTCCTTTCCAACGGTTTTTGTTTTATTGCGATTGGATGATTTTTAGTGGGTGAAATATTCAATACAAGTAGAGTTGTCTATTGAGTTAAGTTAGACCAATGCCAAGCGATATGACTGCTCGCTTAGAGTAGTCAAACACTGGGAGGGTTAAAATGTTTTTATTCTTATTACTATTGTTGAACAACTGAACCTGTGGGCAAGTACGACGTACCAATGATGTGGAATAACAATAGATTTGGGAAAAGTATATGCTTATTTGTTTAGCTGAGTAAATTGTTTTTTAGTAAAAGTAATGGAAATTCCCAGAACCACTCAAACCAAAACTAACTAGCCTAACATAAGTTAATGAAAAAGTTACATTTACTAGACATTATGTAAATAATCGACTAATTTACACTACATTCTTACATTAATGCCCCAAAACAGAACATTGAGTGACGGTGCGACATTGTCGCAGAACGAAAATGATGGCTGCAGAAAGATATCGTAGGCCTAAAGAATAAACGTTTTTAGAAGGTCATAAACTAGGGATGGGTCGATTCTCGATACCGCCAATACTTTATCTTTGGTATCGGTATCGAGAACCATAGCCGAAACTCGATACCGAGAGCTGCTCGGTTTTTACTCGGACTTGCCCGTTCCCCGTATTTTGAATGTAATCTCCGGTATTTGCAAATTTTAAAATCACATTCTCTCCATTTATACCCAATTACCCAATTAAGCATTTAACAATAAATATCACTAGGAAAAAATGTAAAACTTTCTTAGTTTGATGTATATAGACATTTTCCCTAGTAAAATGTGTAGGCAATTGATTTGTTTGTTAAGTAAACGCTTCTTGTTTTATTTGTATTCATGCTAAGGCTGTTATTTTTGTACACAGGAAGGTGAAATAAGCTCAAGGTCAACCACTTATGGATTAGTTTCTTATCTTGTCTATTTATAGAATTAGGGTGTCTACTTTCTACGAAATGTTAAAAATGTTATAAATCGATAACAAAAGTATTTAAAGTATAATAATTCTATTTGTTTTAGGGGTAAAATCTTTTGGACATTTTCGGGATTTACGATACCTGTGATTTTTATATTTTTTTTTGTGGGAGTCCCGACGAAGTGACTTTATTTTACTTGTTTTTCATTCATGCAAATAGCGATATTTAATTTCTACTTTTTCCGAATTTTCCAAGTGTCATCTAAACAACATTTTCTAAACCTTAGACGTTGTATTTTAAATTAAGTTTTAATGCCGGTAATTCATAGAAACAAGAACAAATTATTGTTCTCTGGAGTAGCTTTTTCGCGGACATACGCTGTTGTAGCCTAGCCTATATTAAATTGCGTTTTATAAAATTAGCGCTAATAATATTTGGCCGTCATATTCTTGTGCGGACATTCGTCATTGTATTTTAAATAATATTTCAACAATGGTAGTTCATAAAGTTGCCACAAATTGTATTCGGGCTTCGATTTTTTTCGCGAACTGAGATTGTATTTATTACAAATAATTAGGCCTAGTTGATAATTACTGGTTGTTTTTGCCCTATGTCAGAAATACAAAACTCAATACCTACCTACTACAACCACTTCAAACCAGTCTCAAAAAATAAATTAATTTTCGAAGCAGTAACATCCAAAGATATAAGGGGAATCCAAGATGATTTGAACAAATCCTTGCCACTTTTCAAAATATAAGAAAATATAAAGTAAAATTAAGGATTAAAGAAGTTTTAAGGCATATCTATAATTTTATTAAGTATTTTATAGAAATTAAAATAATTACTTAGTTCAATAAACACAAAGAATTAATTGATCATGTGTGAATTACTTATTCACCTCTATGATTAAGTTATTACTAAAACGCCCGCACTCGCAGAAAGTTTTTCGTATTACCATCAACCGTTGCAGAAAGATAAAACACATTCTGCTATGGGGCATTAATGTAATTCTATTAAACATTGGAAAACAAGACTGCAGTGATCCTTCAATGCAAGTTTCATGCCACTGCAACATACTAGCATGTGACACTCCTTTCTCAGCACAAGCTTCTTACTAATAATAAAGGTTTCTATACCTGATTTGTTCAGCCGACAGCAAAACTTCACTGTAGATCTTTACTCTAAATTGTTCTCAATAATTACTTGAACTCAAAAACAAACAGAGTTGTATTACAACCCTATAACTTGTCTACAAACTGTTGCCTTGTTATACTCAGATATGTAAAGAGTACTGTGCAGGTTTGCCAATTTCTCCGGGTGAAATTACCCTCACAAAATGAATCGCTACTGTTACGAAGGCGGTACTCGCTTGGCTCTAACTTTAGTGAAAGGTTTCACAAACGTATGTTCAGGGCTGTGCAAATAGTTCGAAAATAGAATCGAATCCATCTCGGGATTCGATAGTCGAATCCGCCATGCAAAAATATTCGGATTCGTATTCGAAAACGAATCCGCTAATCCAGATTCGGTTCGAAAGATCGAGTAGTGATCGAAAAGATTCAAAAATTTTTCAAGGATAAATCGGTACGAATGGGAAAAAAGTTGTTAACGGTTTTGACCAGAGTGTGTTGCACCATGTTAGGCTGCTGTGAATTAAATGTTTCAACCTATATCTGAACTGCAGCCTATAAGTGTTTAGTTTGTTTTTTAATTGTTGACATTACCTGATTTAATTAGCCTATTAAATTTGTATTATGTTATTCCCTTAATAATTATTATTAACTAAATTAATTATACCAGTTAGTAGGTGGGCTGTATTTGATTGTGTTAAATTCCCAATGAAAAGAATTTGGACTTGGATTAAATTTCAGTTTCTAATATAATTTAATTTTAAAATAAACTGCACACAGTCTAATAAATAATAATTTTTATAAATACCTTGAGGTCTTTCTAATATAATATTCGGTAACAATTCGACAAACTTTGGATGGTTCGGATTCGATTTGAATTCGTAGGCTTGAGATTCAGACTCGATTCGGATTCGTAATGAGCCTAAAAATATTATTTGGATTCGATTCGAAATTACTGAAAAAATATTATTCGAATTCGCACAGCCCTGCGTATATTGTACATTATATTAAAGTATATATAAACATCTATTTTATTTAATGGTAGGTCTACTAAATACATTTAATTCTACACTGTGTGCTAACTGCAATAATAAACCTTAGTCTTTCGCCTTATGCAACGGGCAAAACTGAATACAAATTTCTACTCCCCAAATATGAATCCTTTTAAGTATATATATAAACTAGCTGAATATATATCTTGTATATATAGCTGAATATAGCTGAATCTCCGTGCTCCACTACGGGGATTTTTTATTTTTTGCAACATTGTGTTACATACTTGTAACATTTTTCTCTCATTTGCATTCATCTTTTATTTCACAAAAGTGAATTATTACATGTATTTTCGATTTCTCACTGGTTGCCCGTCAATCGTCTTCGTCACAGTATGTGAGCTGAATAAATTCAATCAATTAAAAGATACATAATTCAGAGTGAAGAGCGTTTTCTTTTTCAACCACTGTCTTTTTCTGGTAAATCACAGTCTTTGATGGATGTTGCAGATCCCCCAGATACGTCTTTAATATGTGAATTTATAGATCGAGATAGTTTTAAACAGCTTAAGTCTTTAAACTTTATATTTAGAAGGTAACCTCCGTACTGACTCTAGTTATAACACTTTTAAGGGTTATGTTTATTTTGCTAAAACTTCTTTGTAGACAACATTTTTCATTCTTACCATCTAAATCTTGGATAAGAATGTATGAAGGATTTAACAACTCAAAAGTTAAAACTTAAAAGTGCAAAAAATGAGCACAAAATTAGGCAATCAAAAATACACTACAAAAATATATATTTGTTTACTTGAACTTGTCAATCAAAACTACTATAAACACACAAACCTGAACTTTTTTCTTAATAAATATAGTAGTTATACACTTCACTGATGCCGGGAAACCAATATTTAACCATCTTCAACACGTACAACATTAAAAACATTAAAAACTTTGAAATAAAAAGTTCCTTATGGAGAATTACATTGTAAAGTGCCGACATGTTTTTCTCACCGATCTACCAGCGTTGCCGGATTGTTCTTGTTGTTTTGAAACGAACAGTTTAGGCAACTCATTCGAATTATAAATAATGTGATAATACGACGAAATATTATAATTATACAAATATTATAATCATA
>JAGFPH010004253.1:52351-119222 GCA_018207615.1 Philaenus spumarius
ACGACGAAATATTATAATTATACAAATATTATAATCATACTGTTATCTATGGCAACCTTTACTATCTAGTGTCCTTGATTTATTCACACCTTATTCAGTACAATAACCTATTGTTCAATTTGGCAACGTTGATAAATTTCCATTCTAAATACGCACTTATAGTGTACTTTCTATTGTTCGATGTGTTTGTTTTGGTAAAATACATTTTGTTACATTATTTTCAAATTATTTTGCTTTGTTGATACTTTTGGGGTTAATATTGTTTACTTTATTTAATTCTTACATGTTTGGTGTATGTGAAGTGATTTATTTTGTCATAATTACGTCAAATATCGCGGAAAAGTCGAAACTTAACCTATACAATTTCAAGTTTTATTTCTTTTATAACTCCTACAAATATTATTTGCCGGGCAAATTTTTGTTGTTTCTACTATCAGTTAGGTGTGTTCTTTCATGTTATATCAAATTCCCTTAGAAATCGATTGACAAGTTAAAGTAAATTTTTACCCAAAAATACAGTAAAACCTCATTAATCCGGACCCCATTACGACGGACTTTGCTTAATCCCGGACAGCCTGTTGACTGCAGGTTATAAAGATTACATTCAGCTAAATTTGGAATAAGCCATTCTAAACTAGTAGCGAGCGAGAGAGAGAGCCTGGTCCCTCATGTTCTAAGTAAGTCTTGTTTCCTGTGTTTTATAAACATGTATAATGCCTTAAGCACTGAATGGACCTTTTATATTCACAGTGTAATACATTTTACTACATGTTTTATGAATTAATGTGTTGTCTGTAGCTGTACATACAACTATACTCAAAATACATGTTCATTTTCTATAAAGGGTGTTTCATTATGTACCTTTGTTCACATTAAGGATATTTCATTCAATCCGGACTTTCAATAATTATCCGGATTAATGAGGTTTTACTGTATAAAGATTCAATAAACTATAGGCCTACTATAACAATTAAAATTCAACAATGCTGGAAAGCTTTTGGTTTCTTAGGTGATGAATGAATTTAAATAAAAACAGAACTGGTTAAAATTTTGTGTGTAGAGAGCTCGTATTAAAATTTTTGTAAGCATGGCACCACGCAGAGTGTCAATGCAAACCACATTGGCTGCTATAAAGGCCCTTAATGAACCAAAAGGGGCAACTTTGAAAACAATTACAGATTATATCAATAGGAACGGTCAAATAATTGACAGGGCGTTACTTCGTAGAACAGTGGACGATTGCGTCGCTAAAGGCCTTGTAAAAGTGTCTGGTGGTAAATACATAACAGACGGAAAATTTACTGAAGCCAGAAGGCGTAGACGGAGGACAAGTCGGTCCAGGCGTAGACGGAAGAGAAGCCGTTCTAGGCGAGGAATTAGGCGACATTCTAGGCATCACGGAAAGATTTCCGAATTAAGTGGCGCCATTGATTCTGCTCGTCGAAGAAAGCGAGGCAGAAAACAGTCTAGACGTAGAAGGCGACATTCTAGGCATCACGGAGAGAGTTCCGAATTAAGTGATTACATCAATTCTGCTCGTCGAAGAAGGCGAGGCAGAAGCCATTCTAGACGTAGAAGGCGACACACCAGGAGGCGCCCTGTTACTGTGACCAATAGCCCTGGTACTGAGACCGATGATAGACCTGAGGCTGTGACCAATAGCCTTGATTCTGTGGATAATAGCCCTAATACTGTGGCCAATAGCCCTGATACCGTGGCCAATAGCCCTGATAACAAATAAACACCAGACTGTCAGTTGATTGACCAATTGGATTCAGCATACGATAATTAATTTGGTTCTTTGTAATAATGTTTCAATAAAGTGTATTAAATTCCCTTGTTTCTAATATATGAGTTATTTTTCTAATCTTTAAATTTGTTCATAAGTCTGGTAACATAAGCTTGGTATTTTTCATTTTAAAGCACAAATACTTTGGATGAACATGTTTTATTTCCTATAAATTACCTATCCAATAATGTCTTATTTATACCTAATCTTATTTGTACCCAATTTCCCTATCTGTTGACTTTATTTGAACCAAGTGTATACTATTGATTTGATTGTATTGAAGCCATAAGTAGCATGTTCATACCATACAGCATCTCCTGTAATAGTTCCTTATTTAATATTTTTAAATGACATCAGATTGTTGGAATTGTGTTGAATATTAGTTTTAATTCTGGTTGAAATAAGTTTAAGGCAAGCATTTTATTAAAGGAATATTAATCTGAAAATACAAAAAGTGGGTAATTGTTTACTACTACTTTGTCAGAAGCAAATCTTTTTGTATTGAGATATGTTTTGTATTTATGTATTCTAATGATGAATTAACATGAATAAAGACCAGGAAAAATAAATTCACCGTAAAAAAATAAAGAAGAAAAAAATAGCCTGAAATTCTAACTTACAGTGTGTAGCCCCAGTATGTGTCAAGCAAAGGAAGTAGGCCTAATTGGACACAACCCTTATCGCTAATGGACTTAAATGGACAAATAAACATGTTTGAAGAGTCGGATAGGAAAACAAATGACGAGTTTTTAAGTCAGTTACTCATTCGTATTTCTTTTTCCGTGCCTTTAATTATGTTAATTAATTGTTACAGTATATAAATATATAAAATAGTTCATGCATAAGGACCTCCTGTAAAAAATGATGGCAGTACTACTAATTTTCCAAGTTGATCTGTTTGAACGTCTTGTTTTCCTATGTTGTCTTTTAAATGAATATAGTTATCTGCCCTAAGCCTTTTTCAATGTTATCTGATATAATTAAATCTTTCCGTCTCTATTTTAACTAAACACTGACTAAATGAAGCACCATAACGAAACAAATAGTTATTTTCTCCTTCCCTCTCCGTAACTATGCAGACATAAAGACTGGCCGCAGATACATTTTTTTAAAGGAAGTTTCGTTGTGTAGGATCACATTGTAAAATGTCTATTGGATATCTGTCTTCTCCATGACAAAACATAAGCGGATATTGTAGTGCATCATAAGATCTACGAAGTTCACTGATGTGTTGTAGTTTATTATCATGGCTTTGAACGACAATATCCTGTTTTTGGAACTGCTGTCCAGCTATTACTAAAGTTTCCTCAATAGATGTGGGAGCACTATAACAATCTCTATGAGCATTGGTAGGTTTTCTGCCTACGTGAATCACTATTTGAAAATATACACAATTCTCTAGTACGCTACCTTATATGTAGCAGTTTATAAATCTCTAATGTACTTATTTTTTCCCTACGAAGCATATCTTGCAGCTGTTTAACTAACAATAGTTTGACTTCTGGTAGTTGGAGCACCTAAGTCGAGCTACTTTTTCATCTTTACCAGCAAAATAAATTTGCAAAAGTTTAGCCTCTTCTTTGAAATGTGCCTTCCATGTAAATGGTATACTTGGCTTTGCACTTTAAAAGTTGGCATAAAACCTAAAACTTAGAAATACAAAAATAATTCCTTCAATGTTGGAAATATTTTTTGAATCACTAAGTTAGATAATTGTATTTTTTCATTTTCTTTCATCTTTTATTTCACGAAAGTGAATTATTACATATATTTTGAATTAATTTGTTATTTCTTTTTCACTGGTGGCCTGTCAATCGTTTTCGTCACGTTATGTGGACTGAATAAATTAAATCAAAATTAAAAAACAAAGAATTCAGAGTGAAGAGCGTCTTCTTTTGATTATCTGCTTAATCAAAACACTGGTAAATCACAGACTTAGCTGGACGTTGCAGATCGGGATAGTTTTGATCAGCTTACGTCTTTAAATATATTTTAAAAAATGAATGAGTGCCAAATTTCAGCTCTCTAGCTTTAAGGAAGGGATATTAATTAATAATTATTGGTTTTAGGGGGTTGTTATCACATTTTCACCCATGACACCCAAAATTTTGTTGTCTAACTAAACTACCTAACAACTCATTTCAGTTTGTAACACTGCCGAAGGTGTGAGCGCACGTTAAAAACTGCGAGGTCACTGGGTTAAGTGTATATTTTTATTTTTGAAAAATAATACGATTTCAATTTAGTTAACCCTCAAAGTGGCAGACTGGAGTCTCTCGGGCGCAAATGCAACCCGCTCGAACATTAGCGAGAATTTGCATAAATAATCATTTAGTCCACTTAAAATTATCCAATCGTAATAAAACTGGCACCATTGGAAAGGAAATGAATTAAACTTTAATTTTTGTATTTACAAATTTTTCGTAAAACGTATATTTACATACGTAATCATCGTTTTAAAATATGCATATCGGGCTACAGCTATTTCCGCGCGCGAATCTGCATACAATTGTACTGTTATTTCCCACTTCTTTAACGTTCAAGCCCACCTACAGAAGTATTTATATCGAGATTATAAAGCTACCATTGGATTCGTCAAGATTTTATCTTTCTAATGGTGCCTTCTAATCAGATGTCACTATTTTACAGGATTTATTCAAACTATTTCTGTAAACCCTTGCGATTGGACAGTTTTTCAACCAATGAAATAGCCCATTGGTCAACCGATATAACGCCTACTATATAACATGTTTTGACAGATTGCTTTACGCCATTTTGTAGAGAAAAGATTGACCTTTCTAACGGTGGAAATTGAACTAGAAATAACCAGTTTTTTGTTTGTCTAGACGGCAATGAAAAGTACATAATTAGGGCATTCTAGTGAGACCGTCTGGCGCATGGGTTCCCACGGCATTCAAATGACCCTTCCTGCCCGTAGTATATCGACTAGCGACGTTTCATTAGATTGATGTCATTTTGTTATTCAAATAAATATAACTCAAACACTTTTGTGAACTAAGGAAAGACAAGTTTATCCTCTACACTTTGTTATAATAATATTTCTTTTTTGGGCAAAGCATATATATTAGTAAATTAAGTCCATCTAGGCCTAGTTTTGTTAGCGTCGTGTATTTGGAACATAAAAACTGTGTTTTTCAAAATAAGAAATTTGAAATTGATAAATGTGTTTACATTTCTATTTAGAACTAAATTACAAAACTTTTTTACGCTTATGAAAGAAATACAAAAAAAAATGTTTACTACTTGTTATGTAGGCCTAAAGTTGAACTTTTTTTGTTTCTTGAGCTAATAACTTTTACAATTTCAAAAGAAACTGATTTTTAGTGGCATATTTGAATTTTTTGAAGTTTCTTCTACAAAATAGCTATTGAACACTTTTAGATTGGGGTTCATTTACTATTATTGGCGAATTTTTAAAAATATGCTTGCAAAACTCTCTAAACGGGCTTTTCAATTTTAGCTTTAACCATAACAGTTCTAGGGTTAAATGTGAAACAGCTTCAGAAGTTAAGTGAACTGTGTACAATGTTTCTGATCTGAACAATGTTTTTGTTTTAGGTTTTAAGAGAGCTGATATCAGCACTGAATCATCTGAAGAAAGATGATTCTTGTCGCACCGTACTTCTCACTTCCACTGGTAGTGTGTTCTGCCAAGGTGTAGATTTCTATTCTCTCATCCAACACACTCCTGACAAGAGAAAGTCTGCTGCTTTGGAACTTGCTGTTGCTGTTCAGTAAGTGCTTTTTTACATTTAATAATATTGAAGAAGCCCGCTTATCCAAACCGCATAGTGTAATAAAAGTTGTAACTGAAGCTAACACAGGTAAAATGTTTATTTAACCATAATTCTATAGAATTTAATAAACATTGTATTGCCTAATGAAAGGGCGGAATTGCTGAATGTAAAGTTAGGGGCATATGACACTATCAAAGATATTTGACAAAGTTGTGTCAAAGAAAACATATTACACCTGTCAAATTTCTTTGATCAGCTGGGTCATTAAGAAGATATATTTTGGAGTTCTGTTTTTGGTTGGTTTTGGTTTAATTCAGTAAAGGATCGAGTAATGTTGACTTATCCAACATGGTGCTTACCTAACCATGGCGCTACTTAAGAAAAGATTAACAAACAAAATATTATGGATACGATGGAGAAAAATATCACATGTAAATACAACTATCATGAAAGAGTTACAGTTGGAAGATCGTGACTCATACAACAATTTTTTAAGGATGACTGTAGACGATTTTATCTTTTTGTGTGCAAAATTTGAGCCTTTTATTCAAAGAAGAGATATAGTTCTTAGAAAATCAATAAGCATAGAAGAACGAGTGACTGCCACCTTCATTTATTGATCACAGGAGAAAGTTACTCTCGTCTGCAGTTTATAACATGAATACAGTACCTCAATGTTCACTGTCATTTGTAATTTATTTCTTGCACCGCGGTTTTTGTAGACATTAGTGTGAAAGCCCCACTAACGCTCTTCTTTTTCGAATTATAAATTTAATATTTTCACAGCTTCAAAACACCGTGTTAATTCCGCCATTGTTATCTTATCTTCTAAAGCGAGAGATAATTGTTTGTCTGCTAAATGGATCTGGAATCTCCGTCTAAGGATTTTTGATTTTTTGATTTTATATTAGGCTTTTGGCCACGAGAAATCGATTGGAAATGGTCACCAGTCTGGGAAAATTCGTTTTCTACGTCTTTTTATTAGATTAAAAAGTGAAATTTGTCCATTTTAAACAATACAAAGCACAGCTGATGCAAATGTTTTCAATGCCATTACAATAATCATCTGCTTTCTTTTAAACTGTATATTTTATTAGAGGTAAGCCTAATGTTGTATCTATTTATAGTTACCATGGCAACGAATACATAATAAACATACCCTTTATTTAGTTGTTTAATGTTATAGGCCTAACCTAAACGATGTTCACGGAAATTTGCAATAATAGTAGTTATTGACGTGAGCGAACTAGGCCCTAGGAATAAATCGATATTGAAATAATACTTTAATTTAGGCCTAACTTATTTCTGAGGCATAGCGTTGAGATTGTGGTTAATCCTTTAAACTGTATTTTTATTACAGGTAAGCCTAATGTTGTATATACCCTTTATTTAGTTGTTTAATGTTATAGGCCTAACCTCAAAACTCAATAATCCAATATTTATTATTGAAATCATAGCCCTGCTTATAATCGAGCTTTAGCTCGGTCTCCAGGTACTTAATATAAAAGGAAAGGAACACAATGAATGCATGAAAAGAGTTAACATTTTGAGGTTAGGAGGTTACCTACAATTGCATACTGTATTCATCTTTTAGTACCTACTTTATTCTTTTTTTTACCTTAGTAAAAAAATGTATTTTAAAAAAAATCTTTGTCAGAGAATCGTCAGATTTCTTTTATCAAAGAAATTCCTACATGGAGTTGAAAGCGGTCTGATTTTCAAGTGGCGATTATATTTCTGCTTTTGTGCCTCATGATGTCAGAATTTTGAACAAAAAGTTATTATTTAATATAGATGTTTCAACTTCTTGAGGTTTTCCTGATGTTATTTACCTGGCAACTCCTATCCAATAGGTGTTCTGATACATACAACAAATTTGAACCAAGACTTTCAATTTTACATTCTAATCTTGAAAACCGTTAACTTTACAAAAAATGTACAAGAGACATAATATCTCTTCTTCTTAATATTAGTTCTTTTTTAACAACAGGCAAACTGGCTTTTGCCAAAAGGATAACCGAGTCATCGACAAAAAACTGAAAACATAATTTCTAAGTGATTGTCTACAATTTCCAAAATTAGCCTAAAACCATAGATCATGAATAATGAAATAGATCATGCATGCATACGGCAGGTGTGTGGCGAAAATAAGGTTGTCGGGAAAATATTGCATGATCGAGCCGCGAGGTAGCGCTAGGAACAAACCATTCATAGCATAAGTGCTTCGCACCGGGTTACGTCGTTACCCGCACTATTAGGTTATCCAAATACAATGCTAAAACTAACATTTTTTAATTTCTAATAGTTTTAATAAATAAGATAAAATACATGGAATATATTCTATAGATTTTAAAATGATAATTTACTCAATTTGTAAAAATGATCCTGCCTGTTGAGTGGTTTTCTACGTGAGTAGTTTCTGAGTTAAGTAAATTGTTGTTTCAGGGATTTTGTAAAAACACTTGCAATCTTTGCCAAGCCTATAATAGCAGGAGTCCACGGAGCCGCAGTAGGACTAGGTGTTACCATGTTACCTCTGTTTGATATGGTGTTTGCCAGTGATAAAGCTACATTCCATACGCCCTATGCTAAGTTGGGACAGGTACCTGAAGGTGCTGCGACCATCACTTTACCCACAATGCTTGGCAACACAGCGGTGAGTAGAGAAAGAAGGCCGTGAACTAAAAACTGATTAAATCAGTGTCTTGTATTGCAGAAGCTCAATGAAATTTGTAATAATTTAATATAGGTTAACACGTTCACTGCCAAGCAAATTCCGTATTTCCTATCCCAGGAGCTGGCCTTTTATTTTTTATATTTATAGCCTAAATGAGGAGAAATTACTTTGTTTTAATATTTTAACCTTTCCATATAATAATCAATAATATCTTAAAGCGGATGCACATGTGCTGCGTCCATAGCCCGTAGGCTTGAAATTTTCCCTTTTCCCCATAGATGCTGCTACGTACGCACATGTGAGTCCAACGTTTATTGTTGCATTATCTTTTGTTTTCTTCACAGGTATTTACAAAATTCAACAGAATCAACATAAAGGTCGTTCAATTCACTCACCGTAAGTTTATTAGGGTCAACACATTGCACTTCAGTACATTTTCTCTTGCGAGATGGAACGGGTTCACCGTTATCACACATATTGACGTTATTACAACAATAAACACTTCACTTCAAAACAAAGAGCATTTTATGTTATCGAAAATATTACTAACAACACCACAATATCGCATAACCTCAATCACTTGCAAGATTAGTTTCTAATGACGAGCCCCAAAGTTGGCTGCGCCATTTTGTAAGCTGCTCTGCTTACAAAAAAAATATTAAATATAATAATTAAATTTGATTTGATGTAGTTACTGCAAGACTCTACTTTAATTTTATTTTTTATCTCGGGTTGTGAATTCTATGACCTAATTGAAAGATTGTGAAGAGGATTAGATTAGGTCAAACAAAGTAGACAATCTATAAACGACCTTTGACATTTATTAATATCATATATATATATAGCAAAGAACAATTTAAATACAGACAAATATAATACAAGTTATAGTTTATAAAATTTCAAAGAGAGCTGGTGACTTATAAATGAAAAAGATTTTAAGTGCACTGTACATACTTACGAAAAGGCAGACACACAAACTTATTAATTTAAAAAAAAAGAAAAAACCCACTCGCACGCGCAACACTGTTGTAGTGTATCTTATTGTCCGATTTATAACGTCACTTTACTTCGAAAAACTTGAAAAGTTCACCAATCGCAATACACACCATTGTCAATGATATTAATTGTTAACTTTCGTAAAAATTTAAATCAGTTCTTCTATACTTCACTGTCTTGTGAAATTCACATTTTAAGACAAATTTACTCACTGGGTAAAACACACGTCCTACTACGTTGACGTCTCGATGAGAAGTCATGCTAGCGTCATTCTCCCACCGCTACCTTAATTTGGCGTCTCTTTTCTCTCCACCAATCAGGAACGTCTCCCGACACAGATGTTCGACGTTGCATCAGATTCGTTTGGTTGCTAGCTATGCGTTCTTTCTGGATCTTGCATGTGGAAAATCACGTAGACCATTTTTCCTGGAATTAGCTTGCAGGTGTTGGTTCTTATCTCATCTAGACGTTAAGACGCTTCTTTGTCTAACTGCGTCTTAAAACTCGTGTAGTTTCCGCGTCTTGAAGCAGTCGGTGCATAAACTGTCCATTTTCTCAAACTCCACATTTAAATTGAATATAATAATTGATTTTAATAATTGTCTGCCTTTTACATTTATTCAAATTAATATTGGAATTGACTTTAAAATTTGTCTTATTTCCTTTATGTTAAAAATGCTTCTAATTATTAAGCTCTCTTTCTAAAAACATTTGCAATGTAAATTAAATTAAATTAAATTAAAAAATAAAAATGCTCTCTCGAATTAAAATTGACTTTATGGTCCTATTCTATATTATTATTGTGCTTTGGGAAGCTGGAGATGTTACACACTAACAACTAGACTACAGTTTACCACCAAATACGACGTTAGCGCCGAGCGCACTAGTGCGTCGGCCGTTCCTCATAGTGTTCAGTGTCAAGCTCATATATGCGTCCTTAGTGGCGAACGTGTTAATAAGGGCTGGCTTGTGAGTGATGACAACTCTTCTTTTTACTTTCTCCACCCTATACGTAGTATATGGAGAAAGTATTGTTTTCGTAAAAATGTTCGAATTTGAATTTTCAGTTGAATTATCTGTTTTGGTGCTCCCAGAACCCCAAAAAAGTGTTTAGTGCAATTATCTGTGTTGGTGCTCCCTGAACCCAAAAATATTTTTAGTGGAATTTTTTGTTTTGGTGCTCCCTGAACCCAAAAAAGTGTTTTTAACGTGGTGTCTGTCTGTCAGTGTGTCAGTATGTATACACGACCAGAGAGGACACTATTGGTCCGATTTTCATGAAATTTGGTATGTAGGTACTAAACCCTAATATCTCCAGGCGTTTTTTTCATTTTTTGGAATTTTTAATTTTTAAGGGTAATTTACCCCTAAAAACCAATAAAAAACGACAAAAATGCAAATTTCTCAAAAACGGCTCTAACGATTTTGATCAAATTTTCAGTATTTATAGTGCTTAAGATGCCAAACAAAATGACACCACCCGCTTTTATCAAAACTTCGGCGTTTTATAATTATGGGGAAATGTTAAAAAATAAACAAGTTTATGTTGTCAATCTAGCATCGCGGTCACGGCCGCACGGGTAGTACAACGGTAGCGAACACGGCCAGTAATTCTAAGGTCGCGCGATCGAATCCCGCCTGGGACAATAATTTTTCTATACGATTGACGTAGGTAGAATATTTTTTTTTGTTTTGTTCTAAAAAGTAGTAAATAAAATGATTAAAAACAATATTATTTTGACTACAGTAAGTTGGGAGAAAGTTTGTGTCAGTTAACTGATACCGTTTATTAGGTTATGTACATATGTTCTGCCTAATTCTAAAGTAGTCTTTTCAATCTCAAGAACTTCACACCCATTAAAAAAATGTTGGCTTATACCGAGTGTTTCAAAATGAATGTTGGGATTTTAAGACTTTGTAGTATTTATTACATTTAACTTACAATT
Organism: Philaenus spumarius; assembly: GCA_018207615.1. Taxonomy (NCBI): domain Eukaryota; kingdom Metazoa; phylum Arthropoda; class Insecta; order Hemiptera; family Aphrophoridae; genus Philaenus; species Philaenus spumarius. The sequence goes on from JAGFPH010004253.1 coordinate 63,518, forward strand.
ATATAAATAATACATCAAATGAACGAGCAACTGTTTTTCCTAAAGTGTTCAATGTGAGCACCATTCGTCACACGGCACACATCACAAATTTATTTTTTAATTACAGTAGTTTATTTATCTTTATATTTTTCAAAGTATTTCTTGTGTTTTAGTTACTATTTCATGAACTATGTTTATCACTTTATTCAAATTGTACTATTTTAGTTTTTTTATTTAGAAATAACGTATATTCTATAGTATAAACAGCAAAATTGGACCAAAGATTAGTACACCAATAATGTTATAAATGGATCTATGTTTAGACAAGTGAACTGCTGTTTGCGTGTCGCAAGCTGACGGCCAGCGAAGCACTACATTTTGGTCTAGTCACTAGAATACTGTGGCCGGATAGTTTCCAAGAGGAATTGATCCCGCTCATCCGTGGGATCGCCGCCCAGTCCTCTCAGGTAATGTTAATTGTCTGTAGATATGTATTTGTGTAAAGAACCTTTTTTTTGTCGAGGCGAATGTACTTTATACTAACACGACTAGCAGAGAGTAAATACGTTAAGGGTGTGCAGTAGTGGCGGCCATCTTGCAATCTTGGATTTATATCCTGTAACAGCAATTTTAAATTTAAAACCACTTAGTTTGTTTTGTATCAAAATTGTTTGCAAGGTTTCAGTTTAACTGCAATCACAACACGCATCTGTTTGACTTTTTTTTTTAAATCCTGTTTCATTTGTTATGTAATTAACATATTTTAATTAACAAGTTTGGATTTTTGTCCTTACACATAAAAATGAATAAATGTGTATCTGCAATTTTATGAAGACTCTTTAGTTTTGTCTCACCACGCACTTACAAAAGATAGATTTATAAAATGGAAATCGGTCTACTCACAAGGGTTCTGAATAGGTTCCTGCGTGTACAAAATATATGCATGTTAGTAGAACTTGTTCCCACCTTGGCCTTCAGCTCCGGTGGCGAACACTCCTCATTGTCCCAACGCATGATGGCGACGACCGGGGTAGGGAAAAAACTTAAGAGCTACGCCCCTCGAACGAGACCATTCCCGCCCCACAACGCCCTCTCCAGCCTAAATGGCGAGTATTTCAAAAATGAAGTTATATTGCCGCACCCTGTAATTGTATTTTATGTGTGTATCCTTATTTGCTTTTTGTTTAGTGTTTAATTTATTAAATGACATTGGTAAGTGGGCGAGCAAAAGTTGAAACGCGTCATGTGTTAGTAAACAAATAAGAAAAACTAACAATTTTATAAGGATACTTGTTCAACAGCCTCAATCAACATAACATAATGAATATTTAATTAATTTTTACAGTTAACCATAATGGTTGTATTGTTGGCTAATGCCCTCTGTTAATTTAATTTATGAGTTTCAATTATTTTTTTTTATACAGGTTTGTTTCCTATTGTACAAAATTCTTATTTTTAGATTAGGTTACAGCATAGGTCTGGGCACATAGGTTTATGTAGATCCATCACACACTCTTGGCAGTTTTTAGCCGAATTTTTGAAAAAAATAAAGCCACTCGACCAAACTTGAAAACGGTTGGTCGGAGAAGTTTGAAACTTCGTTTCTATATGTTTCAGACCATTTGGAGACGATACCCAAAATTCAATAATTTATATATATCTATATAATATAAAAGCGAAATACTGTACCACTCACTCACTCACTCACTGACTCACTCATCACGATTTCTCAAAAACTACCGAACGGATTGAAATGAAATTTGGTATGTAGCTTCCTCTAGGGCCATAGGTGCTCACTAAGAAAGGGTTTGAAAAATTTGAAATTTTAGGGGGGTTTGGGGGGATCAAAGTTATTAAAAAACAATTTCTTCAAAACTACCGAATGGATTGGAATGAAATTTGGTATGTAGCTTCCTCTAGGGCCATAGGTGCTTACTAAGAAAGGGTTTGAAAAAATTCAAAATTTGGGGGATCAAAGTTATTAAATCACGATTTCTTCAAAACTACCGAACGGATTGGAATGAAATTTGGTATGTAGCTTCCTCTAGGGCTGTAAGTGTTCACTAAAAAAGGGTTTTAAAAAATTGGAAATTTTAGGTGGGTTTGAGGGGTAAAAATTACTAAATCACGATTTCTCCAAAATTACCGAACAGATTGGATTGAAATTTGGTATGTAGCTTCCTCTAGGGCCATAGGCGCTCGCTAAGAAAGGGTATGAAAAATTTCGAAATTTTAGGAGGGGTTTGGGGGGATTAAAGTTACTAAAATCATAATTTCAGATCTTTTATTATTATGACAATAGTGCTTTTATTATTTATGATCTATATATATAAAAGCCAAATACCACACACTGACTGAACACTTAAAAAGAATACAATTACGTTACAAAGACTGAAAATACCAACCACCACGGGCAACGCCGTACGGGTCAGCTAGTATATATATATATGTTTTAATTCCGGATTGATACAAGTGGTAGTAAATATGCTTCAAAACTGCTGATTTTTTGGTGAAAGGATCTTAGTAATATTCTTCAGATACCCTTTTTTTGTTTTTCGATTCGATTCAAAATGGCGGAGTTATATCGTTTAATCGTTTTTGGATAGAGATTTGAGGAGTATAATATCCTTATATATAATATGTGAAGCAGTTTTTTGTGAATACAACTCCTCCCTTATTCCTGGACCAATTTTAACGTTTAAGGTGTCAAAAAATTCTTCTCATTTCGTAGTTTTGCAATAAGATTCAAAAATTCTTATCCTTAATGGCGTCAGCTAATCTCAAAGGTCGGGTTTTCCCCACAAGATAACCATGGAACTAATTTAAAAACCATTTATAGAAATACAAAACCGCTGTTTATAATAAGAAACAAACTAATCCAGCTGCTTTCGTGGAAGTAATTAATGATTTTTATAGTTTTTAGGAGGTTATAGGAACCTTATGAAAGGGGGAAATCTCTGGCACTACTGAACCGATTGAAAAAATAGTTTTACTAATAAAAAGCTACACTATCCCTGAGTAACATAGGCTATAATTCATTTAGATAAGAACTATTTTTTAATTCAATATTTGTAAATTTAGTCTGAAAAAATTCTTAGGTTAGGCCTAGAATGATAAACCAACACACATGTATTTACATTTATTACCATAGCAACCAATTGAATAAAATAACAGATAATAATATAGCTGTTTGCCCCAATATTTCCATTAACAGCTGATTTCAGAATTTAAAGTAATTATTTTTGTATTTCTAGCTTTTAGGTTAGGGTTTTAAAGTATAGACCTGAGCCTTACTGGTTCATTTAACAATTATTATAACTGCTGTTATAAAATATATGAAATAATTTGATTTAAACATTTAACATTATTTACCATCTTAATTTTGAGGTTATTATTAATCCTATACCTTTATTATAAATAAAACATAACATATATTTTTAGAAGGTTCCATTGGGGGTTGGCGTGCGGAGCACGCAGGGGTCTCCCCTAGTATTATATATTATATTATAAGCCAGAGTACAATTTGTAAGTTATATCATTCGAAAGGCAATTAAATTTACTATAATACTGTGCAAAGGTATTTTAGGTACAGTTCCCAGAACAAGGAACAAAATTCATAGGAAATTCCCGATAAATGATTTTTTTCACTATCCATGTAAGATCAATGCGCAATTTCTACCACTCATAAGCCCGAGTGCAATTTGTGAGTTGTACCATTCGAAAGGCAATTAATATTACTATAATCCTGTGCAAATTTATTTTAAATACAGTTCCAGGAACAAGGAATAAAATTCATAGGAAACTCCCAGTATTTAATACTAGTTATTCTCGGATAAGAAAATTTGGCTATAGTAATGCGGCAGTGCTGCTTATGCTTTTTACTTTCTCACTATACTATAGTATAGAGAAAGTATAGTGATCGCAAAAAAAATCGATGTTGAGATTTTTGTGGAAATATCCGTTTTGGGACCCCCTGAGTCCAAAAAAGTGGTTTTTACAAAATGTCTGTCTGTATGTCTGTATGTATGTCTGTATGTATGTATGTCTGTATGTCTGTATGTAGACAAAGCTAGAGAGAAAACTATTCGATCGATTTCAACCAAATTTGCACCAGACATGTCCAGTACGCCTGTATAGATGCACGAAAAAGGATTTTGAACAATTTTGAAAAACAACCCCCTTTTTGGCCAAAAAACCCCCAAAAATACAGTTATTATTTTTTTATTAAAAAACGGCTCTAACGATTTTGATAAAATTTGGCTTATTTGTAGCCTTTAAACCAGCATCTTTCTAAAAATTCTCGTTTAGCTAATAATAATAATAATAATAACTGTTTTGGGGGGTTTTTTGGCCATAAAGCGGGTTGTTTTAAAAAAAATTTCAAAACCATTTTACGTGCATCTATGAAGACCTAATTGACGTGTTTGGTGCAAATTTTTTCGAAATCGATCGAATAGTTTTCTCTCTAGATAATAGTAATAATAATAGTATTTACAGTAGAACCTCTCTTAACCGAAACCCTTTCAACCGAAATAGCGCTTAACTGAAACGGCAAAAAAACTACATACGTGTCCACATTATATCGAAAAAGATAGTATTTAATATGTTTACAATAGCAAGATGTGCGGTCTATTTTTAGACAAAAGGAGGAGAAAGTGTAAAGGGGGAATGGGATGGGGCAGGACGGGTGCCTGACCTTGAGTTTCTAGTGGTTTACTACCTGCTACACACAATACAATACTGTACAGTACCGTATTCTGCCAGTCAGTTTGTTTTACACTGTTGTAGCGTCGCGTTAATCAAGTTGTCTATCAATTTATTTCTTAGGGTTTCTCGCTCTTCTGTAGTCTAGTTGCTTAAAACAGTACTTAACAAGTTGTAAATACAGTATACTATGTACATAATACTATGTATGTAGAAGCATTTATGTTTTATTAAAAGTTTGTTAAATAATCTAAAAGTGTGGTTTTTATCATCATTGCCTTTGATTTTTTCATTTTAAACTTTTAAAAAACCGAACTTAAACTTAAACTTTTAAATTGCAATTTTTTAACCGAAATGACCTCCGCCCCCTTTATTTCGGTTAACAGAGGTTCTACTGTATTTGTTAATCTCCAACTTTAATAAAAAAACACTCCTACCCCACCCTACAAGTCACAGTGAATCTGTTTAGTAATTTAAATGTATTTGTGAGAAAGTATGTGCCAGTTCCTGGTACCGTTTATTTTTCTGTAGCATGAATCCAAAATATGTTTGTTTGGTACAGTTTGCATGAGTATCATAAGAGTTGTTAATATTGGGTCAACTGACCTGGAAATACCCTTTTTAGAGCTTAATGATAGAGAGTTTGTAATTTTAAAACTTTTCCCACAAACTATTGAAATTTCACACAGTCTATAAAGCTTCTATTTATGCCATGTTTGCTATTCATAAGAGGGACGGAAAAAGATCTAACAAAGGGGGAATCCCCTAACCCAGCTCTAAAACTTCAACATGTGTAATGACTAACTTCAGCTTGTGGTACATCAAATTTAAGATTATGAAAAGTGTAGAATTTTTATGGAAGGAAAACTAAAATGGGTGCTTGCTACGCTCAAAAATATGTTGTAAACAAATATTTTCCAGAATTTTAAAATCATAATCAAACGATTGAGTTTACAGGGTTCGTGTACCTCAAATATGCTTGGAAAATTATTGAATTTTTATTTTATTCTTCCAGATCTTGAATATTCTTGAATTTGAAAGAATCATCCTATCCTGAAAAACGCTTGTTTTTTTTTATGTTAAATGAATAAAACTTTATTTTTAACTTATTTATTTCCATTAGAACTATAGGTTTGTTTGGTGCAATTAATTCAGTCATCAGTCATTTGCATTATTCTTAACCCTCCCAGTGGCAGACTGCCCAAAAGTGACGTTCTCTCAGGCGCAAGATACAGCTATTTCGACAATTAGCGAGAATTTGCATATATTTGCATAAGCGATAATTTAACCCACTTAGAATCATCCAATCGCAATAAAACAACTTTTTCGTAAAACGTATATTTACATACGTAATCATCGTTTTAAAATATGCAAATCTGTCTACAGCTCTTTCCGTGCGCGAATTGCATACAATTGTACTGTTATTTCCCACTTCTTCAACGTTTAAGACAGTCTACACTAATATTTCTTTGGGAATTATAACGATACCATTGGATTCGTCATGATTTTATCTTTCTGTTGGTGTCTTCCAATCAGATGTCACTGTAAAATTACTATTTTATTGAAGAATTACTGTAAACCCTTGCGATTGGACAGTCTCTCAACCAATAAACAGGCCATTTGTCAATCGATATTGGGAAGGCAGTGCCTTATGTTTTGACAGATTTCTTTACACAATTTTGTAGAGCAAAGTCTGGAGTTTGAAACGGTAGTAAGTAATCCAGAAATAATCGGTTTTATGTCTGCCTAGTCAAAAGTTGAAATGTCAGTTCTAGTGAGAAAGTCAAGCGCGTGGGTTCTCACGTTATACAAATGGGGTCCTATATGCAGCGTGTAGGGTAGCGGCTTTTCATTAGATTATATCATTTTGTTATTCAAATAAATATAACTCAAACACTTTTGTGAACTAAGAAAAGACGAGTATACCGTTATTTTCTTTGATTTATCCTCTACACTTTGTTATAATAATATTTCATTTTTGGGCAAAGCATATATTAGTAAATGATGTTACAATCTAGGCCTAGGTTTGTTACCAGTCGTGTACTTGGAACATAAAAAGTGTTTTTTTCAAAATAAAAAATTTGTAATTGATAAATGTTTTTATACAGTTATATTTAGAACTAAATTACGAAACTTTTTTACGCTTACGAAAAAAATACAAAAAAATGTTTACTACTTGTTATGTAGGCCTAAAGTTGAACTTTTTCCTTTCGTTACTGAACATTTTTTGTTTCTTGAGCTAATAACTTTTACAATTTCAAATAAACTAATTTTTAGTGGCATATTTGAATTCTTTGAAGTTTCTTCTACAAAAAAGCTATTGAACACTTTTGGATTGGGGTTCATTTACTATTTTTGGCGAATTTTTTAAAAATATGCTTGCAAAACGCTAAAAACAGGCTTTTCAATTTTAGCTTTAACCATGCCACTTGGAGGGTTAAAAAGGTAAACATGGTGTAGGTAAATACTGTTCCAAATTTCACCAGGCCATTTTAAAGGTGAAAATAAAATAAATATTTCCAAACATACTTGGTTTTCAAATTATCAACCATTTTGTTTTTTGTTTTTGTTACTAACCACCTAATATCTTTGGAAATAGAAAAGATATTGAGATCAAATTTTGTATACATATTTGTTACCCCTTGAACAAAAAACCAGAACGTCCTTTTGTATACCTTAAAATTGTTAATGTCAAATATCTCTTAAGCTGCTAACTTTACCAAAAAAATTAAGAAACAAAAAAGTTAATTTTTTAATAATAAAACGTTTTTTATTTTTCCCTTAACTCGAAAGATAACCAAGCTATCGGCTAAATAAAAGCTAATTTCTTTCTGCTCTATTATTGTTATTTCTGTATTGTTATAGTCAATACCAAGAAATTATGTTTTGAGTTTTTTTTAATCATGTAGGGTGCAAAGCATATTTTAAGCTAGTGGAGGACTAAGTGGCAGCTGTTAGTGCCGGTGCCTGGTGCCGATAAGTGATAATGCATTGTGATTGTGTTTTTTCGTAAAGACTGTACTTTTTAACTTTTGCACTTTTGATGTGAATTAAGGAATATTTGATTGCTATTTCTTAATTTGTATTTGTTGCTTATTTCTTGATTTTATATAATTGTAAAGCAATTTAATGTGAAATATTTATGGGTTTAAAATTTTTTTTTTATTAAAATGAATCAATTTATAATTTTTTTTAAGCCCATACATCCTAATTTACTTATTTTAAGAGGACAACTGATAAAGGATTTTGAATGTATAACAGGCCTCCAAATAGTAATGTAATACATTAATTACCTTGTAGGTCCGTCTTGTGACTTCAATTGAGTTGATGCTTGACTAGTTTCGGGGTCTTGACCCCATCATCAGATAATATTTATTCACTCAGAGGAGCACGGCAAACATTAAAAAAACACACACAACACAAATAAATATCAACTTGTCTGACACCGTAGTGCACTCGGTCATGTCTGTCGGAATACTGCCGGCAATAGCTAACAATCCAGCTGATAGCGATCTCTGTTGGGCGCTTTTAAATGATGTAAAGCCGTATCATATAAACGATGAGATTGGAAGGAAAGTTGATCATTTAAGATGTTACCTGGATCGTTTTTGAAGGCTCTGTAGATCTCGAATTCCTCATTCACGTTCATTAATCTGCCTTTTTTGCAAACGTGTATTGCTTCTACACTGGATTTAAAATCACCTGGTCCGTGTTTGCTTTCAGCAAGGTGACGTGCGCAGTTCGACTTGGTGATGTTGGTTTTGTTGCAGGGGAGGTGTTCTTTGTAACGGTCTGTGAAAATTCTTTGTAACGGTCTGGTGTTTACAAAATAAAATGGCCAGAGGGTAGCAAATATTACATAGGACAAACCGGGAGAAATTTCATAGAAGGTGAAAATTGACCACCTTGGCAAAAAGCACTTCAAGTGATCATATAAACCTTCCCCGAAGGGAGTTCCATTATTTTTAAGTTGTGTTATTTGATCACACTATTTATAGTTGGATGGTTTAGCGTCGCCTAGTGTGAATTCCTTAAAATATGCTCTGGGTATAGTGCATGATTATTTAATTCCTGAATCGCACAACACCATTCTCGACATCTTTTAAGGGAGGTTCCTTCAAGATGTTTGATTTGCGAATTATTTTATTCTTCACGGAAGTTTAACTGCATGATTGTTATGTAATGTAGATATGTTTTTAGTCAGTAATTGTTGTAGTTTCAATTGTAAACTTAAACTTAGTTTTCACTTTTGACCATTTGTTTTATTTAAATCACTCCGTAAAATGTAAATTTTTCATCAATTATTAAACTGCCAGCCTTCTGTAAAAAATTAGGAAAGTATAAGTTTTTTTATGGGTTCCGCACCACAGGCGGTATTGAATTAAACTATTGTGCACTTTTACACATCATCATAAATATCATTTTACTTATAAAAAAGAACTCCTAAAATAAAAAATTTTGTTTGGAACTCCTAAGATATATGCGATTGTGATCAAAAAGTAACAGGAATTTTCTTTTTTTTTGGAAAGAATTTTATTCGCCTTCATCAGCGGTAGTCAACCTGGTCCCTAGGGCATTCCAGCTTTCATGGTCGGGCGGTAGGAGTTTTAAAAACATTTTCATTAGGTTATTACAAAATTCCCCATGACAATTTAAATTCAGAAAATATACTATTTGTATCGGTTGTTCACGTAAGTGAAAGCAAACAAAAGAGCCTCTTCCATCTCACTCATCTTCTAACGATCCACCAAGCTGAAAGAGACAAGCAGAGCTGGTACTCGGCATCCCCAAACCCAATACAATAATGTCAATAGTGTTTGTATGAATTTAAAAATTGTTTGCTTTGGCTATGCTCACAGAAAATTAAATTTTTCAAAATTCCTTTCATTGCATGGCGTGCTTGTGTCTCTCGAGGTGGATAACACAGATGGAATGAGTAAATTTATTGATACTTCCCAATATAGTTAATCAGAAATAAAATAGAATGTATTGGTTTCAAAAACACTATTCAAAGTTCTAAAGTAAAAATTAAAAAAAAAAGTTTGCCTAAAAAGTTTTGTTATTAATTTTGTTCTTTTCAACGCTTTAATTTCACTTTGAAAACGCGCACGAATTTGGCGTCTGTATAAATAATCTGGCATCAGGTAAACAACTAATAAGCGTAGCCGCGCCACTTCTTGTTTCAATTGCCGTGTCTTCCACAACCTCTCTGTTTTAAAGCCATTGGTCAAAACGGCAGTGCTTCTTTAGGCCTGTCTTTTGGGATGAGGCTTTTTCTTGATTATTAGCGAATGTTCATAGGAAAAATGAACTATTGCAGTTGCCCTTATGGTAAGACCCAAGGTCGGGAGTGGCAAATGAGCACCGATCATGGTCCCCAGAACACGTTTTGGGGTGTCATTAAAAATCATATATATGTATATATGTGTTCGCACTCTAGCGGCCGCATTTTTAGTCCGATTTGGTTCAAATTTTGGTACACATGTTGGTTGTCTACGTCGCTCGGACGAGTTCGTTAGCCAAAAAAATCCAACAAGCGGAAGCACGTTTTTTGACCAAAAGTAACTATTTTTTGAGATTTTTCCTACGAGAATTAATTTATTTTTGAGTTTTTTCTACATATATAAATGTAGGATGTTATTCTGCACATTTTGTTTTTTTCCGCGACCTTTTAGCTCGCTTGGTTCCCCCAAAATCGATCAAAACGTAAAATACCATAGAAGTACCCGGTTCAAAGCCATGTGGTGGATTCTACCGCAGGGTTGGCGTACGAAGAACGCAATGCATTGGGTATTGAAGATACTCCCAATACGGAGGTTGGCGTGCGAAGCACGCAATGCTTTGTGTGTTAAAGATACGCCCAATATTCGGAATGGCGTGCGAAGCACGCAATGCTATGGATTGAAGATACTCTCAATATGTGTAATGGCGTGCGAATAGATCTATTTCCCAAATTGTTGGTTGAAACCCTAAAACATAGGCTTATAAACTTAATTTTGGAAATTTGCTCAACTCACATCAGCGCTTTTGCTGCGTGGTCGAATTATTAATTAATTGATTGAGGCTGTGGATTACTAAATCTTTATAAATGTTAACTACATTCATTATTTATCTGATAATTCACTCTGCTATATGTAGAGCGTACTACTCTCATTTAATTATTGAAATTAATGACTTAACATTTTTATCAGATCACGTCAATTCACAGGCTTATTGTTTTTGGGTTTGAGAATCTATACATATAAAAGGCAAAGCCCTCACTCACTCACCATCACTAATTCTCCCACTTCCCATGAAACTAGAGAGATGAAATTTGGCATGTGTATACTTTGTGATGGAAGTAGTAAAACTAAAGAAATTTCATTTTGATATTAAAGTTTTTAGGGGTAGTTTTGGGGGTTTAGGGGTAGTTTTCACTGATCACAGTTTGACAAAAACCATACCACGTAGGAACTTGAAATTTGGCACTCATATTGCTCATAGACACTATAGGCAAAGTAAGAACGGATTTTAAAATATTTTGCCTGTAAGGGTTGAAACAATAAAATATTGTTTGTTATGTATCTCAAAAACCTTACCTCCTAGGAATGTGAAATTTGGTACATGTATTTTCCACAGGGGCAAGAGGCGAACTAGGAAATTATTTTAAAATATTTGGCCTGCAAGGGTTAAAACAACCCCTAAAACAATAAATATTCTTTGTTATATATCTCAAAAACCACACCACCTAGGAAATTGAAATTTGGTACACATACTGCTCATAGGCACTAGAGGCACACTAAGAACGGATTTTAAAATATTTGGCCTGTAAGGGTTGCAACCACCCCTAAAACAATAAATTTTGTTTGTTATATATCTCAAAAACCGTACGTCAGCAATGTGAAATTTGGTATATGTATTTGCCACTGGGGAAATGATTTTAAAATATTTGCCTTGCAAGGGTTGAAACAACCCCTAAAAATATAAATATTGTTTGTTATATATTTCAAAAACCTTACCACCTAGGAACTTGAAATTTGGTACACATATTGCTCATAGGCACTAGAGGCGTAATAAGAAAGCATTTAAAAATATTTGGCCTTTATCTATATATATAAAAGGCAAAGCCCTCACTCACTCACTCATCATCACTAATTCTCCCACTTCCCATGAAACTAGAGAGATGAAATTTGGCATGCGTATACTTTGTGATGAAAATAGGAAAACTAAATAAATTTTATTTTGATATTAAAATTTTTAGAGGTAGTTTTGGGGGTTTAGGGGTAGTTTTGACTCATCACAGTTTCTCAAAAACCATACCACATAGGAACTAGAAATTTGGTACTCATATTGCTCATAGACACTAGAGGCAAACTAAGATCGGATTTTAAAACATTTTGCCTGTAAGTGTTGAAACAACCCCTAAAACAATACATTTTGTTTGTTAATTATCTCAAAAACCTTACCTCCTAGGAATGTGAAATTTGGTACATGTATTTTCCACAGGGGCAAGAGGCGAACTAGGAAATGATTTTAAAATATTTGGCCTGCAAAGGTTAAAACAACCCCTAAAACAATAAATATTCTTTGTTATATATCTCAAAAACCATACCACCTAGGAACTTGAAATTTTGTACACATACTGCTCATAGGCACTAGAGGCACATTAAGAACGGATTTTAAAATATTTGGCCTGTAAGGGTTGAAACCACCCCTAAAACAATAAATATTGTTTGTTTTATATATCAAAAACATTACGTCCTAGGAATGTGAAATTTGGTACATGTATTTGCCACAAAGGAAATGATTTTAAAATATTTGGCCTGCAAGGGTTGAAACAACCTCTGAAACAATAAATATAGTTTGTTATATATTTCAAAAACCTTACCACCTAGTAACTTGAAATTTGGTACACATATTGCTCATAGGCACTAGAGGCGCACTAAGGAAGCATTTAAAAATATTTGGCCTTTATCTATACGTATAAAATGCAAAGCCCTAACTCACTCACTCACTCACTCATCATCACTAATTCTCCTACTTCCCATGAAACTAGAGAGATAAAATTTGGCATGTGTATACTTTGTGATGGAAATAGGAAAACTAAAGAAATTTTATTTTGATATTCAAATTTTTAGAGGTAGTTTTGGGGGTTTAGGGGTAGTTTTGACTGATCACAGTTTCTCAAAAACTATACCACATAAGAACTTGAAATTTGGCGCACATATTGCTCATATGCACTAGAGGCACACTAAGAACGGATTTTAAAATATTTGGCCTGTAAGGGTTGAAACAACCCCTAAAACAATAAATATTGTTTTTTAAATACCTCAAAAACCTTACCTCCTAGGAATGTGTGTGAAATTTGGTACATGTATTTTCCAAAGGGGCTAGAGGCACACTAAGAAAGTATTTTAAAATATTTAACCTGTAAGGGTTGAAACAACCCATAAAACAATAAACATTTTTTGTTATACTTTCCTTAAAGCAAGAAAGCTGAACTTTTGTACATTTATTTCTTAGACTGTACATATAAAAAGTAAAGCAGTTTTACCATTTTATCACGTTCTGCTAAGGGGTGAACATTTAGTAACAACCCCTATAACTATAAATATTAATTTAATACCGTTAAGGAACTTGAAATATTTGGTTCACATATTGCTCATAGGCGCTATAGGCGCTCTAAGATAGGATTTTAAAATATTTGACCTTTAAGGGTTGAAACATCCCCTAAAACAATATATGTTGTTTGTTTACTTTCCTTAAAGCTGAAATTTTTTACATATATTTCTTACAAAACACATATGAAAAGTAAATGACTTTTACATTTTGTTACTTGCTGCTAGGAGTGAAAATGTGTTAACAACCCTTAAAAACAATAATTATTAATATTCATACATTCCTTAACCCTGGAACTGGCAGAAGGCCATGCATGGCCTTCTCTCAGGCGCAGAACGCAACAACTTCACACATTTGCAAAAAATTGCATATATTTGCATAATCGCTAATTTAACCCACTTAAAATTATCCAATCGTAATAAAACTGGCACCATTGGAAAGGAAATGAATTAAACTTTAATTTTTGTATTTACAACTTTTTCGTAAAACGTATATTTACATACGTAATCATCGTTTTAAAATGTGCACATCGGCCTACAACTGTTTCCACGCGCGAATCTGCGCACAATTGTACTGTTATTTCCCACTCTTGCAACGTTTCCCACCATCTACAATAATGTTTCTTTGGCATTTCTAACAATACCGTTGGATTGGTCGTGATTTCATCTTTCTGTTGGTGTCTTCCAATCAGATTTCACAGTACATTTACTGTTTCAAACAAGAGTTACTGTAAACCCTTGCGATTGGACAGTCTCTCAACCGATAAACACGCCTTTTTGTCAACGATTATTCAGAAGGCAACGCCCAATGTTTTGACAGATTGCTTTATACCATTTTGTAGACGAAAGTCTGTAGTTTCTAATGGTTCCAAGTAAACCGGATAAAACCGGTTTTGTGATTGTCTAGACAGCAGTGCAAAGTTACGTTGTTGTGAGATCGCCTCGGGCGTTTGTTCCCACGCTATTCATATGACGAAACCTACTGCACGTGTTGACTTGGGAGTTTTTATTCGACTGATGTCTTTTTGTTATTCAGATAAATGTAACTCAAACACTTTTGTGAACTAAGGAAAGACAAGTACACCGTTCTTTTCATTGATTTATCCTCTACACTTTCTTATAATAATATTTCATTTTTGGTCAAAGCATATATTAGTAAAGCACGTTACAATCTAGGCCTAGGTAGGTACCAGTTGTGTACTTGAAACATAAAAACGGTTTTTTTCAAAATAAAAAATTTGAAATTGATAAATGTTTTTATACAGTTCTATTTAGAACTAAATTACGAAACTTTTTTACGCTTACTGTTTACTATTTACTCCATGTTTACTATTTTTTATGTAGGCCTAAAGTTGAACTTTTTCCTTTCGTTACTGAACATTTTTTGTTTCTTGAGCTAATAACTTTTACAATTTCAAAATAAACTAATTTTTAGTGGCATATTTGAATTCTTTGAAGGTTCTTCTACAAAAAAGCTGTTGAACACTTTTGGATTGGGGTTCATTTACTATTTTTGGCGAATTTTTAAAAATATGCTTGAAAAACGCTAAAAACGGGCTGGCCAATTTTAGCTATAGCATTGCCAGTTTAAGAGTTAAAACTAGAGAGCTGAAATTTTGTTATTTCTTACACGACACACATAAAAAGTAAACCAGTTGTACATTTCGTTACGTGCTGCTAAGGGTTGAAAATGTAATAACAAACCCTAAAAACAATCAATACTAATTTGTATTCTTTCCTTAAAGCTATAGAGAGATGAAATTTGGAACTTATTAATTTTAATAAAATATTTAAGACGTAACCTAATCAAAACTAACCCGATCTATGCATTCGCAATTAAAGACGCTGCAAATATCAAGCTAAGACTGTGATTTACCAGTCTGTAGATTAGCGGTTGAAAAAAAGAGGCTCTTCACACTGAATTTTGTATTTATTTAATTTATTTAGCACACATACCATGACGAAGACAATTGACGGGCAACCAGTGAACAATAAATACCAAAGTAAATGAATATAAATGTTATAATTCACTTTAATAATAATAGATGAAAGAAAACGAGAGAATACTATGACAATTAATTATAAATCATGGTGATGAAACAAACAAATTCCCTGTAGCGAAGCACGGGTATTCAGCTAGTACATTACAAATGGTATCTTTTGCTTAAAATTAATGAATTCTAACAGGTATTCCTAAAATAATATCACTACACTACAATATTCTACATGTTACAATTTTTATTATAACAGTACAATTCTATTATTTAATGGTGAAGTGAGGTTATTAAATTTGTTTCCACAGTGAAATATTACATCACAGTGGATTAACCTATATTTGCAGACTAGGTCTAGGCCGTGTGTCAAAGCAGATATCAGTTAGTTTAACAGTTTTTTATTTATAAATACGGGTTTGTTTTAACACCTTTAATACTTTGCATGAATTATTAATTTAGATATATGTGTTTTCCCAATGATTTTTGATAAATTATGTGTCTAGGCCTATTTCACTTTCATAAATATTATTTAGTCTCATTTTATTTCTAACGGAATGACTAAGTCTTGTGAATTATAAACTATTGAAATTGGCAATACATGGGCTCTAGACGCTATAGGCTATTAGCAATTTGTACCACTATACCGGCCTAAATTTCCCCCAAAACTTGGTCAGCATATTCCGCATCTCTGCTTGTACTGATAACAACTTCTTGGGATAGTGGCATTAAAAAACTAGGTATTCTGAAAAAAAGTTTTAAGATTCTCGAGTAAAATCTTTTCAAATTATACCACCATGACAGTAGGCCTATAATATATATTTTTTAAATTCCTGACTACTGTTCTCTTTATACTTGTCGAATACAAGCTTTAGAGCAATCCATTACAGATAAATTCAGCTGTGACGGACAGACAAAGAAACAAGTGGTCATGATAAGGGGTCAGGAACCCAACAAACGTTTGAATGTCTAAACACATTAGTCTTACCTTGTAGTTGTGGAATGATTTTAATTTGTTTTTTTCGTATGCTTAGCCAGCCAGATGCCCTAAACCGCTTTCTCTCGCTGTGGTAAGCACTTTAGTTATGCATGAGTTTTATTTGTACTGTTGCGTAGTTAGAGCTTTTAAGTTTTAAGGGGATTTTAGCGTTCGAGGGACCGACGCAAGTAAACACATTGAAATTTTGTATTCTTGTCTAGATTAAAGTTAAACTGTAGAATTGCGTTTGTACATTTTCATACCTTGATTGATGCACGAGGTCTTGTAGAGTCGTAGGAAGGTCTAATGGCGATGTTCGTGAATGTGCGTAGGTACCTGGCGAAGGCACTTGACACAAACTGAGTCACCAAATCACTGATCACAGTTTAAAATACAAATATAGACAAGTTTCGTTGACACTTGGTTTACCGTGATATCTTTGGTTAACAGCGTCTGTCGATGCCATGAGCTAAAGGCGTATGATTTAAGCGATATGACACAAATAGTCTTGGGTGAATCTAAGATGATAAAATAAACAAAATTATGCAATAATTCTGGCTAAAAGTAGTTTAAATGGTCACTTTCTGTGAATGTAGTAATCACCACCGAAAACTACTTTCATCCAGAATAATGGTATTTTCTCAGTTACACTCGGTAAAAAGTGATACACCGTTGGCATTGTCTTTAAATTGTTTACATTTTTTGAATCTTAACATTTTTTCGTAAAATCTTTAGTTAAAACATGCATACAGACAGACAACTTCTAAACCAAGCACTATAGGACACATGTTATCAACTCCTATAAAAGCGAGTGTACGTATGTGAGTAACATAACATAACAGCTGATTTCATCCATCATCTGTAATACTTAAACGAACCCAGCATAGGTCATACTTTGAGGTTATGTTTACAACTTCAATCATTATGATTTCTTGTGAAGTTGATTTTTTAAATATGAGTTATAAATGTATGCTTATAATACGTTATAATATTTGATTTGAGGTTCAACCTTTAATCATCAATATATTCGTTTATACAAATTTAAAGAAGAGGTACCTATTTGTTTAACTTCGGAAACGTTCGTGCATCTTCGTATAACATATAAACATATTATTATTAATTGATTATTAATTTCTGCACTATAATATTAATAACTTCTTAATCATTTGATATATCAATATGAAATAAATTTGTATTTTCTTTAACCCTTTCCACTCGAATTACTGGGGACCTAGTGTTGCTATCAGGTCAGATTAATTTTGAGCGAATATGGCACTGTAACATGTTTACTCAAAAAAAAGTATTTCTGCCAGTTCTAAAAGGCTGATTTTTTTGTAGTTTCTTCTATGACTAAAGTATAGATTGGTATGAAAAAAAACATATATTTTTATTTTCAAGTATATGTTTTTAATTTTTATTTATTGAAAAAAATATAAATTTGTAACAAAAAACCGGAATAAACAAGAATTTTGGAAAAATTTTCAATGGGAAAACCTATATTTGTTGCTTGTATTTTGTTATCTATATCATTATAAACAAAATTAAATGGTTTACACATGTTTTAGGCACAATAATAAATTATTAAAAAGTTATAATTGAAAAACAAGTTTTTTGTAAATGAGTTTGTTTGAAAACAATTATTAGTTTTGACACCAACTTGTACAAAATTGCCTCAACTATTTATTATATTGCTTAACAACAGTATTATGTAGATCAAAACTAGTAAGAAAAGCTTTTTTCAAAACTGATTGGTAATATTTTAATCACTCAGGTTCGAAACAAAAGTTCTGTCGCCACTAACGTCATTTTGTAATAAACTGCCGTCGTCTTCGTTCATTTTATTTCACAACAATCATTAGTATTATAAAAAGAACAATATTCAAAAATAAACTGTGAAATTACACACGATAACCTAGTACAACAAAACTAAACAACGCGTAAGCTCACTAAAACGCTGCGTAGTAATGAGGAACCAAACAAAGACGAGAGCAGATGGCTGTTTACAGAGCGGACAAAGACGGCAAACATTACATTTTCTAAGATTTATTTACCACAGAAACTGAACTCAAATGGTCCTAAAAATATTCCACAGATAGCAGCACATCTCAAACTTCAACAATAGCGGTCATCAAAGTAACTACGTCTGTTCAATTGCAATCAAAGAATGTTATCTTAGCGAGTTCGGGGCTCGCCCGGCATGGGAGTTCGTGCGGATTAGTAGGAGTGGAAAGGGTTAAATATATAATAACATATATAAATAACAAAATTTAACAAATAATAGGCCTACAGTTTTATAATCCTTATTATTGTACACATTTACAGAGTTAGCATAGTTAGGTAGGCCTAGATAAAGTCTATTGTTTTAAAATAATATTTTTTAAATTATGTATTTCTGATGAGTGTCTAATTAATCAGCCTGTGATTTTTCACGGGGGCTTACTAGTATTGTATTAATTGCTAGTTTAGACCTGCTGAATAACATGGTAAAGTTTGGTAGAATGGTTGCGAGATAGAATTTTTAAAATTTGTATCTGACAATTCTTGATAGTAGTCCATAATATAATATTTTTTTCAGTTTCTAGCCAATAACTTGGTTATCTTTTAAAAGTTACAGAAATAACAAAAACCGTTATGTTTGTCATTAAAATGGAAATTTTTTAGTTCTTAAAAATTTTGTGCAAAGTTAGCGGGTATTGATATTACATAAACAATTTTAACAGCCGCCATTTTGAAAATATATGGAAAAAAGTTTTAGTTTTTTGTACATTCGTAAAAGATGACATACCAAATATGTATCCAAAATTTGCATTCAATATATTTCCTATATCCAAAGGTGTTAAATATTTTATAAAAAACAAAATAAAACAGTGGATAACAGGAAAACGAAGCATTTCCGAACCTATGTTTATATAATATTATATAGGATAATATATTAATAATAATATTAAATATTACCTTTTAATGGTCCGTCTTGTGACTTTTTTGGTCGTTCGAATGTTACGACGCGTTTCGGGACCGCAATCCCATTGTCAAGTACACTTACACAAACACAATAAAACACATAACACGTTTAAAAAACACACAAAAACACCACAGTTACAACATTTTTTTAAAACTTAATTGTGCCGGACAATTATTCATCGTGTAGGTCGTAGTGTGGTCCATGGTACACTGTCGTAAACTGTCAAACGAAAACAGTAAAGTACTGTAGTTAGAAAACAGGTTTAAAATAGCCTAGGGCTGTGTCATATAAACTATTACTTTTAAAATCCAGCTGATCGTTTAATAATTTAGACGGATTATTATTAAACTCCTTATACATTTAGAATTCTTCTAAGGCGTTCAAAAGTCTACCTTTTTTGCAAAAATGAAGTGGAACCAGATTTTTGTCGAAATTAGTGTATGAATGATTACCTACTATCAATTAAATGTTGAGCAAAGTTAGATTTTAATTTATGCTTGTTTTTATGCGGCAAATGTTCATTAAAACGGTCTTTGAATGCCCTACCCGTCTGTCCCACATAAATACTGTCACAATCGTCACAGTTGATTTTGTAAACACCCGACTTCTTTTCGATTGGAATTACACGTTTGGGTCGTAATAATTTTTGAATATTATTGTTGGTGCGAAAAGTGACGGTAATATCATATTTCGCCAATGTATTTTTCACCATATGCGGAACGGTGTTAGAATATTCCATGGATACGAATTTTTTATTCTTATTCTTAGACAATGTGATGGGGTTCTGTTTATTTCTTATATAATTATGCAAAAGTTTATGAATCATTGCTTTAAAAGGTAATATTTAATATTATTATTAATATATTATCCTATATAATATTATTCAAAGTGACTTGGAATCCAAGAATCATGCAACTATGTTTATATAATTAGTTTTCTTTATTTTTACTAGTAGAAGACGTCCTGACAGTTTCTCCGTTTCTTCCCGAATCGCCATGTACACACTAAACTGAGCCTGTAAAATTATGATTATGTAAGAGCATGTTACTAGTAGTCGTAGTCACAACTGGAAGCACGATTACCAAACGCGGAGTAAAACAAAAACCCTATATTATAACAGCACTGTGGAAGCGAAGGCTCTTGTGCAGTTTTCCACAAAAGATAAACACCATGCCGCTGGAACAAATGTTTTTTAATGTTTTTAATAAACTGGGGGATGGCTACTGATATTAACACTTTTAAGCTTACCGCCTTATGGCCTGCTTTGTCATGGAATCCTGTTCATTTTAACGTTATTTCTAAAAATCATAGTATTGTTAATTTCTTTATTTACTAGAAACATATTTATATCACTGGAAAGGGCAGAAAATGCTGTTTAATATAATATGAATATATAAATAATAATTATATATACAAAAATGTTATACATTTTTGAAAAAGAAGTATATATTGAAAAATAAAAAAAATTTTTAGAACCCAAAAATGTTTTAGAGAGCAAAGCACAAATAAACACACATTAAACTTAATTTATAACAATAAAAATGTATAATAATAATCTACAACACATAAATAACTTCAAAATTATCAAAATAACTGCTCAAAAGAAAATTTATATTCGTGTAAACAAAGCGTCTAGTAAGCCAACATAACCGTAAACAGCTGTTCCAATATTTAATATATCAGCTGTAATATTCTAGATAAATAAGGAACAGCTGGAATTAAACTATAGACCTACTCAAATCATTGCAAGCAGACGAAACCCGTGTATACACTTACTACGTATTAATAAAGAATTAAAAAGAGTGCCCCGTGCTATTCTCGGGGTTCGGACAAATGCTATAAACGCTGCCCCGAGGTATATTCGGGCGTAGGCTTCAAAGTGTTAAGCTTAATGCTTATATATTGTACAAGTATAAATAAAGAATTAAAGAAAAAAGGATTAGTTATATAGAGATAGTATCAAGTGGAAATATAGGGTGCTGCATGCAGTCTATACACGTTCTGCCACTGGTGTGTACCAAATTTGAGCAAAATTGCGGATATTCAGGAAACTAATCATATTCAGACCTATGATTATCTTTATGTTTACATATAGAATGAGCTCTCAAGTCTGCATATCTTTGTGAACCACCCTGTAATGATAAAAAACATTTCATAGTTGGCAAAAAATATTTTTTCCCAATATGCAAAAGTTGCGTAGAGTTCACACGCTACAGTTGTAATTCTTAATCTTCGAACGGGCGCATTGATTTTGAAACACGATCGGGCGCCCACAGAAGTAAGTTCCAGGTATATAAAAAAGAAGTATTAACAAGAAATAACATGAAACAAATATATATATTTATACACAAATATAATACAAAATACGTATGCAAATTCAAATTTTACAATTTAATCTCTGTGCTCACAAAAAAAATACTCCAGAATCCCTGTAACTCGATAGGGCGCTCACTGAACTTAATTCCTGAATCACTTTAATACGTTAGGGCATTCACGGAGTCTACTTCCAGTCTTTACGCAGACCATTCCGCTTTACGCAAATAACAATATTGAAATTGGGAGATAGGGTTTGCTATCTTTTCTTAGAAAGTGGCTCGGAAAGTATGGTGAATACCAAGACCGGCAGCCTTGTAAAAGTAATGTTTTTCCCAAAAATCTAGTGACATCTGCGAGGCGCCCGATGGAAGGTTGATTATTAGTCTGATTTGTGTGTTTAATTTCCTGCCCGATTGTATTGACATTTTCTTTCTCTCCACAGTCTATGGACGCTACAAAGGCTTTACTCCGCAAGAACCTATGTACAAACTTAGAAGACGCTTTGCTGTCAGAGTCCCACCTTCTAGTGCAGCATTGGAGTAGTGCTGAATGCCAGGCCAACTTTAAACAGTTCTTGGAAGAGGAGAGTTTGGCTTTGCAGAAACAACGAGAGACTGTTGTCTAAGTAAGTACTGTATAGTTACGTTTGTTGCAAGCAAAGATAATAATAATTGTATTGAAGATGTACAAAGGTAAGTCAATAAGGAAAGTGAAATTGAAAATATATATATATTGCACTTACATAAATAATAGTAGCATTTAGTGATGTGGGACGGGCATATGCCCAGTGGGCTGGTCGTTTAAAAATGGGCATTTGCCCAAAGCGATTTTAAGTGCCCAAAAACTGGGCGTTTATAAAAAATTTAGTTTAAGGCAGTTTTAACTATTATATTTCACGTTTTAATTATTATAGTTCATGTTTTTAATCTTTAACTGCCTTCAGTGCTTAGTTGTGTTCTTAATATTTTAAGGGAGGGGGTCATTATCAAGAGATAAGTTGACAAACAACTTAAACCATTAAAATAAACCCCTAAAACTTGTAATATTTTCAATATGGTGTTTTGAATAAACATTTTATTGCAAAATTGTTAAATAATATCTAATTTACTAACTGCTACTTATGCAGGTTTCTACTCTGGAAGTCATAAGGTAAATTTATAATGAATCAATGAATAATTGAATTTATAGTTAAGTATTAAGGTTTTGTTAATAAAAAAGTGCTTTTTAACAGCTTTGTATTTCAATAACATGAAAAGGCACTTATAAAATAATTATTTTCATTTTGCTTTTATATGGTCCAACACTGGTTTAAAAAAAAAATATATAATTATGTTTGTTGTACAATCATTCATGTTTTTACCTAGGCCTACCAATTTTTACTAAAAAACAACCAAAACAACTAACTTTTTACTTGAGATAGGTATTATAGTCAAGAATTAAGGTTGTAGTTACATATTATGAAAAAGATGGATGATTGTGGAGGCATTGGCCAACCACTTCTGGGAGGAAAGCCATAAGTAATTATTTTAAGGAATTGAGTACGAAGACCTCAAGTATTGATTATGCCCATAATGATTTAAGACTGATTCCTCTTGTGTAATATACATATGTATAATTCTATATTTACATTAGCCAGATATTGTTAATAAAAACAAACCTATAAAGCTTACTTTCAGTCTAAATTATTTCCCCTTGTTGACAAGTGAGAGTCAACATTTCCTACCAATAAAATAACATATTTAGGGACCTGAAAAAATCGCATTTTGCGATAAATGCGATTTTGTTGCGAAATCCCAGGTTTAGTTGCGATAAACGCGAAATCCACGTTTTTTTGCTAAAAAGACGATTTTTTTGCGAA
This sequence comes from Philaenus spumarius, assembly GCA_018207615.1. Classification (NCBI taxonomy): domain Eukaryota; kingdom Metazoa; phylum Arthropoda; class Insecta; order Hemiptera; family Aphrophoridae; genus Philaenus; species Philaenus spumarius. Next base: position 86,904 of record JAGFPH010004253.1, read on the forward strand.
AAAGACGATTTTTCGCAAAATCGGTGATTTATTATTACTAAAATCGTAAATATAGATTGTTTCCAAAATGGCGTAAATACTAACAGTAGCTTATTTCGTTATTATATAGTTTTATTAATGCAATTTTTTATAAAAGAATACAATTTAAGACGGAGGTTATGCTTAGTAGGCCTACTATATTTCGTTTCTGTATACAAAGTTTTAAGACGCTATTTTAACGGATCGGACTGACATGTAAATAGTTTTTTAATTGCATGATAATTGATTGTATACAGATCGCAATCGACTTTAAACATCCTGACAACAATTAATTTTCATATTGGATTCAAAGAGTTTCTTGTCTCGCGGACAGTAAAAAAAGTCCGACGGCCAAGCATCATTCGTTTCATTTTTAGTGAGCAGTGAACTATGATTTCAAATTCCGTTTATTTACAATTAGACGTTAATTTTATGAAGTTATAGTAGTTTAGTAGAGCATCGATTTTCAGAACTAATTAGGACTGAGGGACTTCTGACAATCAATTTGTTCGGATAATTAAATTCACTGTGTACTTGCTAATGTTCTAATAACTGGCAGCGTCCGGTCCGGCTGACGCAACAGCTGCGGCTGTTCCGTTGAGCGCATACACTCCCTGAAGTCTTGAACTCGGCAGCGTCCGGCTGACGTAACAGCCGCCGCTGTTCCGTTGAACGCATACACTCCCTGAAATCTACAACTCGTTCTACAACTGGACTATGACTGTGCGAGACGCGAGTTAATTTGTGCTTAGTGTTACAGACAGGAGAACAAATTTAAAAATTGAAAATGTAGAATTGTTTACAACTCTTGCTTTTGAAGGTTGAGGTTCCTGTATAACCTCCAAATAAATCAGTTTTTGTATGTGTAGACTATAATTAAAAAATAAAATTTTCTTGTGACTATATTTTTTCTTTTTCTTTTCTATAAAATTATATTTTACAGGGTTGCCACAAACCTGGAAAGTCAGGGAAAATTTTGGTAATGTTTTAGTTTGTGTAAATTTTGTGTTTTAATTATTTTAGTTTAGGTTTTAGTTCCTATGTGAGGTTCTTCAAATTTCAATTTATTTTCATACTTTTAAATACCTTGCAAGAATGCAACTTGCATTCAAGTTGATTTTAGTTTTTAGTTCCTGGGTGCAATTATTTCATTTGAAGCACATTTCATGAAGTAGTAATTTGAAGCATACATTAATAATTTATTAATTTAGTCTTTCAGATATTGAGTGAAGTTAGTAAGAATTTTCTTTATTGTATTTATATTATTTTGTATTTATTGACCTGTATTTTATAGCATGAACGTTACATAATACTTTTATGTATATATATATATGTTTTTTAAACTCTAAATTCTTAGTTTTCTAACTAATTGTTGAATTTTCTGCGGGATGATGATTTAAAAAACTTTTAGTTTGTAATTTTAAGCTTTTTATGTTAATTATGAATGAGTACAAAATGCAGAAGAATAAATGCTATTTTTACCAAAATAGATGCTATTTTCCCAGAAAATAAATGCTATTTTTCCAAAAAATAAATGCTATTTTTTCCGGTCCCTACATATTATACAAGTAATTATTTGTTTTAATATAGGCTTTTATGTAAATATGTATAATAAGAGGTTTAAAAAGTTATTTAGAAGAGTGGACTTCAAATTAATTTCCATTAATTAGGTTTATTAGCCTTTAACTGGATAAATGCCCGGGCGCTTATGGATTTTGGGCGTTTATTTGGGCATATGCCCTGGGAATTTGCCCCGACATTTAAACGCCCAGGCGTTTTACATCACTAGTAGCATTACATTTCAACATAATCCCCTCCTACTTCTATGCACTTAGTCCATCTTTTAACGACATTTTAATTCTATCCTGGAAGAAGTTCTTTGGTCTCGTGTTCAGATAATTTTACACCGCTTCAATGGCCAATCCATCAGATCAATAATGATTCCCTTCGCAACCGTTCTTTTAATGGGCCAAAAAGATGAAAATTGCTTGGAGCCAGGTCCGGACTATGTGGAGGGCGGTCCACAGCTGAAAAACAAGCTTCCGGTATCCTGTTTCTTTACTGACAATTGTGTACAAAGCAGACCTACTCCGTTCTTCGGAAAGTCCCCAAAACGTCACGATTTGTCACTGTTTTTTTTCTCTCCACGAAATTGAATCTCCCGTGCTCCATTTTTGTTTTGTATCGTACGAATCACCAGTGTAGAACGTGTGGCAACGTGATTTCAATTCTATTTAAAGATTCAGTTCAATTCATCTAGTTCATTTGGAAGAGCCATTCATTCGATCGGTATGTATAATAATAAATAGTAGATGTTCTACGGATCATTATAAACCAGTTCTTTCTGGTACCGAGGAGAAGAAAATCAAATCTTTTGAAACATGTATCCGGATTATTTGTTCAATTTCACGAATTGTTTTTGTTTATATTTATTAATGACTAGTTTCCTGTGCTGTAAAACTAATAATTTCTTATTAAGTATTTAGACAGTATGATTCAAAGATTTCATTTGTATGTCGTAAATTTTTGTTAGACATCAATACAGTAAAACTCCAATTATCTGAACTCCAACTATCCGAATCGCTGTCAGAATTTCAGGGAAAAAATAAGACGGGAACATACTGCGATTTGCAACATAATGATTCTGTCTACGCACGCTATTGCACATAGGCTTAAAATTGTCGTGCAAAGCATGCAAATGCTCTGTGTATTGGAAATTCTCCCAATACGGGGGTTGGCGTGCAAAGCATGCAATTGTAACGTGAAGCGTTACAAAAATAAAAATATTATAGATTACAACTGTTAAAAAAAAAATGTGGTCAAAAAACTTGAAATAAAAATAAAAAAAATGTTCAAATTGATAAAAAAAAACGTTATGTGTGGATTATCACTCACCTACACTTCATTACTCTTAATTACCTTTAATACTCTTCGCTTATTATTCAACTTCAACTACAAAAAATACTTCTCTCTCTTTAACCTCCACTACAAAAATTATTCACCATATAATTCACCTTAGCTTCAACTTACAAATCCACATTTCACCTTAAAAAACCTCCTTTACTTTACCTTACAAATCCACATTTCACCTTAAATAACCTCCTTTACTTTAACTCTTAAAAAAAACTTAATATTCCACATATAATATATCTCTATGCTTTCTTGACTTTATTATGCATATCATTACTTACAAAAATTCTTTATTACTCTTAATTTCTCAGGTTATGCGTTCTTGACTGCGAAAGTATACACTAGACGGGCGTCGTGGTTAACAAAGAAATCTAAGACATCGTGGCGAAACAACTATGCTTTTTACTCACTCATATTAATCAAGCAATTATACAGAGACAAATTAATCATTATCATGAAAATAAAATCCAACAAACTATCAGAAATTAACATAAGATATAAGTTACAATAATGTTAAACAGGCTAAGACGCAATTCCAAGTCAAATGTAATTATATGTAAAAAGGTTTAAAATTTTAAATGCAGACTGAAAATCTCTTATTATATGGCCATTTGTACTCACGGAATTGTTCAAACCAATGTTTGTACCTAGGATTTATAAGATAACTTTGGATACTTCCTTACATTTAATGTCCTCGACGTACTAAAAACGTAGCCACATGGTCACATTTGCACAAGTTCAATTTACTCAGTAACCACTCGATGAACCTTGACACCGAAGCGCACACCAACGTTGTAACCTTCACTGTTTACATTTTATCCTTCATTTCTCTTATTTCACTCCACAAAACCATACTTTTGTAAAAATTTCTACCTCAAGACACACCAACTTGACTTAACTCGACGCCATATTCTGTGCTGAAGCTAGACGTACATGACCTTTTTGATTAAAGCAAAGTTGCACTATCGATTAGATCAAGTTCAGGTTTACTCTGTACACTGATATACACGTTCATGTTACAGTTTGTTTACATAATTTAGTTCTCCTTAACTTTGTGACTTTAAATATTAAAATTGTTTGTTATGTGACTATTTATTTTACCTTTTTAATTGTTTTCTTCAACCGCACCATTGTCTTTTGTTTTATGTTGAACTTTTCTACACTTTATATACATTATATACTTTTACTCATTAATGTTTTTAAGTCTGCTTTCTATTCTTTATTATAGTCTGCTTATTTTTTATTTTATGTTTATCTGAATCATTATGTTTTAACTATTTTGCGTCTTAAATGAATTTATACATGTATATATGAATTATAAATATTTATTATTGAATTTTGCGTCTCTTTATCTACCAGACCATCCTTCTATGTTTTAGACGTTATGGGAATTTACTTGCTAAATTGATATATATATCTGTTACATGGACTGTATGTGTCACACAATGCATTGTGTATTGAAAATACTCTCAATATGGGGCGCCAATAATGGCGTGCAATGCAATGTGCGTCCTTAGCAGTGAACGTGTTAACGCGATGGTAGTACTCAAATGTTAAAGTTATAAAACGTGTATACGCGACCGTAGTATGTGTGGATAGTTTACTCCAGTCGCATAAACGCGAAGCCAATCCCGAAAAGGTTAAAATAGACCCTTTTTTCGGGGAAAATTCCATCTATCCGAATTTTTGATTATCCGAATGGGGTCCGGTCCTATTTGATTCGGATAACTGGAGTTCTACTGTATATATTTCGATTTGCTTGAAAATCAGGTCACCAAATTTCTATTTGAGGTCTTTTAAAGTCCCCAAAAAGTTAAGAAATTAAATTTGTACGATCTGGTAGGTACTCTGTGTATAGTAAATTATTTCTACCTAAAATTTAAGCTATGATAAATTATCTCGCTTACAATATTGTGCTCTGGTGTTGGTGTGTGTCTCCTCACAGTATCACGTGCAGGATTCTAATACGTATTGTATGTGTTTCAGATTGAGCTAAGGCCAAAGTAGTTGTAAATAGAGAGTATGGACAAACATCGTACCTGGCACCTGAGTACCCTTGTTACTGTTCATAGACAAAGTATTTTAATATTTATATATATATATATATATTGTACGATAACTAAACATATGTAAATCTATCCAATCTAAAGTAGGATGTTGCAATGCAGTTGGGTTTTTATTGGATTGTGGCACCAGGACTACTTGTGTAAATATTCTGTAAATGGATGAGTTTTAGAGTTTATATGCTTCTGTTCTACAAAGAGTTTATTGTTATATAATCAAGTATGTTTACATTATTGAAATTGTATTTTCTGAATATTTTCTTTAGCCGTTCTAGTGTTGAATCAAAGTATAGGTGTTCTTTTTGTGATAACGAGAGATTCGTTTCAAGCTTATAAAGTTTCCAAGAATTCTGTTTCAACAGATAACGTTACGGTATTCCTTAAGAATACAATTTCCACCGTCGAAGAGAAATTTTTTTCCACCTATACTTGGACTAGTTGTGTTTATAAATTATATAATTATTCGTTAGTTGTGTTAAAGTCTAGAAAAATTATATATTACGTTGTCCTTAATCTATTTTGTTGGAAGGTATTTTTTTTTTTATATATATGTGTAACAAATTGGTATATTTTATACAAATAAAACATTTTATATTAGGTTTTTTTGTTTTTATAACTACTATATGTAATGTAGAAAGGTCAAAGATTTTTCAGTTAAAACTCATAAAGTTGCATTGTAACATGAATCTAGTTCAGTTTCTTAAAATTTTCCAATATGACGGTAAAACTTTTTTTATAAGTTTATAACAATACTTTTAAGACTTTTTACTAACCACGACCGGTCACGAGCTGTAACCATTACCTAATTAATATTTCAAATGTTTGGTAACTGTAGTTCTTAAAAGGTGTTTTTTAATAAAATATTTCTTACAATGATGCCCTTTAGTACATCCAACAATTAAATATACGAGGGTCATTCAATAATTAATTAAAGAGACAAATTGGTCTGGAGAATAAAGCGTTTATTTTTACACAACAATGCTTTTTCCACTTTTTAACATAATCCCCTTGAACATTTATGCACTTGTTCCAACGAGCTACAAGCTTTTTTATACCGGCTGTAAAGAACTCTTTATCTTGCTGTTTGACGTCCTTGTTATCCTGGAACCTCAATGCCTCCTTCAGTGGACCAAACAAATGGAAATCACTAGGTGCTGAATCGGGACTGTAAGTGAGATGAGGAGGCAGTACTTTCCAGCCCCTTTTGTCGATGGTGTCACGTGTTAGTTGAGCAGTATGAGGACGTGCGTTGTCTTGCTGGAGAATCACACCTCTCCTCTGAGATCCACGACGTTTCTCTCTCATGGCTGGCTTCGCCTTGTTCAAAAGCATAGTCGAGTGTATTGGCTCTTTATTGTACTCTGCTCTTCGAGATAATCATAAAAAACTGGACCTTCAGTGTCCCAAAACACCGTCAACATGACTTTTCCTGTTGATGCTTGTGCTTTGAATTTTTTCCTAACACGTGAGCGGGTGTGCTTCCACTCCAGCTTTTCCTTTTTGATTCTGACTCATAATGGTGAACCCAAGTTTCATCACAAGTTAAAATTTTGTTGAGGAAGTGCTCACCTTCTCTTTCATAACGTTCCTTTAGCTCTGTGCACACTCTCAACCGTGTGTCCTCCTTTGGGACCCATCTTGAACATGTTTTGCGGTACTTCAACATGTTACAGATAATGTTATGAACTGTACCAATACTAACATGAACCTTTTCAACTATTATTTCCACACGGCGGTCGGCACGAATAATGTCATCAATTCGACTTTCAAGTGAAGGAGTTGAAACTTCAACTGGTCGGCCAGAATGGTGTTGGTCAGTCACTGAGTCTCGACCATTTTTGAACTTTTCTACCCACTTGTAAAAATTTGCACGATTCATACAACTTTCACCATACACTTTAGTCAATCTAGAGTATACCTGCACTGGTTTTTCACCTTCAGCAAGTAAAAAACGAATAGCAGAACATTGTTCAATTAATCTGGAATTTTCAAGTGGACTCGCCATCATTAAATGTATTTTTGAGGTTATAAACACAACAATGTTGATCCATCTGCTGGTCAAGCCTTATCCCAGTGATGCCAACTTAAAGCCATAAAAGTACCAAACTTACTCTGTCAACAGTTTTTTTCCAGACCAATTTGTCTCTTTAATTATTTAATGACCCTTGTAAATTAAGTAACACCCTTCAACTTGTTTTAACGCCCAAGAATGTTTTGTTTGACTCAAACATATATACTGGAATATTTTAGGAATGAAATTATGATCTATTTTTTAATTTTCTCATTTTAAGTAGTTGAAAATTCATATTATTGTTTTAGAAGTATTTGTTAGTTATTACAGTCTAAAAATTTATACAAGAACAAATAAGTGTATCAAAATTTCTTTATTTTTAACTTAGTTTTGTGGAAATATTTGTTAATTGTTTCTTGTAAAAGTTTAAATGAAGCAACGATTCTATTTTATTGTATAACTGGTTTGAATGTGTGCTTATTTGTCTTACAAACACAAATATACCAAATTGGAAAGATATATTAACCTCTCTGTATACATATAGGCTTGGTATAGTTACATCCTTCAGGTACTGTACTTCAGTGGTTCTACGCCTATTGGTTGAAAGATCGTAGAGTCGGCAGGTCTAGCAAAATGGAACCTCCTAAGACACTTCCCTCACATACCTGTGTGGTTCTATGATGAATGGTTGTTCAAAAAGTCAGTATGTTTAGTAAAATGGCACTAAAAAAATTTCTCTCACAAACTTATGTGGTTCTTTGCTGAAGGGTTGAAAGGTTAATGATCGATAGGGCTAGCCAAACCACACCATCTAAGTCCCTTCTCTCAGAACTTGCATGGTTTAAGCTGTGTCGCCTATGCTATGTCTTACTACATGTCCCAACAGAAATTAGACATAACAGATATTATATTCCTTAGATTAAAATGATGAAAAATGTTTTTGTAGACCAGCGGTTCTTAACCTTTTTCATTTGCGAACCCCTTATCAACTTGTTTTCGTTAATTCGCCTAAACTATAATACGTATTAGTGAAAGTCTAGCATCAGTAATGAGGAATCAGCAGAGTTAGCAATAAAAACAGTTTAAAACTATATGAGTACTATATTTTGCTGCTACATTTTAATTTAACACTTCAATACTGAATATAAAACGTAACAGAAAGTATGCCTACTTTATTAGTACAAAAAATTGAAAAATTATTTCATTAGTCTTATTATAATTCAAAAGATATGATGATTTTAAATTGTAAATACTTTCTTCACTTCTTTTACTTGTAGTTTATATTAGTGGAAGCCCTGTCCTTGCTTTGTTGCACTCAATTTTTTGAAGTAGGTTCAAAAGAAATCAAGTATAGTCAAACCTTTGTGGCAGCATTCAACTTGATCCTGCATTTATTTTTTATAAATGTGTATTAACGTAAATCTCTTTTACCAGTTCTGCGGATGGTAAAGTTAAGAAAACCTTAATTGCCAGATCAGTCAGACGTTCAAATTCACTTTTGACGTCCAACTGAAAGTTAATGAGAGTGTTTTCCTTGAAAACTAATTTACAAAGTGTTGTCATTCGAAATTTCAGTGTGTTTTCTTCAAAAAATATATATTTCTAAAAAACGCCGTTTTTTACATTAAACGGAAAGTCAAAAATGTTCGATATATAATTTTGTCTCCAATTTCCTGATATAATGTAAGCTATTTTACGCCCCGAGGGGGGTTGTCTATGGCTGATTTAGAGGGGCTGAAAACAATATCATATATTACAATGTGATTTCCTTCGTCTTCTATTGTAGCGGTTGTAGTTGTACTTTCTTTGTCACTTCCGTCCTTCAAAGCTTGTTTTAAGGCATGACTCCTAATTGAAACCCAGCGTCCATTAGCAGGCATCTTTCAAACTCGTTTTCTTATAAAAAGCTAAAGCACTATCAGCATATTGGTTTTCGGCGTAGGTGATTCTTTCTATAAAATTTCCAAAGAAGTAACAACTCTTCTATCCGTCGGTTGAGTAGATGGTACGTTAGTTGGCAAGAATAAAAAGTAAATAAACTATTTACAGTAGAATTTGCTATTCTAGAAGGATTTGCGTAACAGGAGTACGAACTGGCGGTCTTCATTGTACAATTATTTTCTTTATATACTTCCAAAACTTTTAACCGTTTAGTCTAGTTACTTCAATGTAATTCACACGTATAAATTAATTTGTCGGCCCGTATGTGTAGCTTTAATTGTACCATAAAATGTTTGTAATCTAAAGACTCGTTGTGTTTGATATTTGAAGTGTTTGTAACCTATTCACGGAAAAAGCCTTAATAGTTTTACTGCAAACATTGTGTTAAAGTCCAAAATGTAAAAATATGTTATTCAAGTTTGTCTTATTGAGATGGTAGATCGACAATCTTTTATAAATCCATTATTTGGCAATGTTCGTGTATTCTACATGTTGTCCAGCTTTGACCGCCCAAAACTTAACGGTGTTATTTGTCAGCTGAAAACAAGCAAATAATACAGTATATAACATGTGCCCTATCTCGATCTGTTTCTATGTAGGGCTATATAGGTGGTCATATTAATGAAATAGTAGTCAAAAGCCCTGCATTTGACCACTAAATTTGAGTTTTCTCCGTTATTTTTATGACTTGTTATTAAAAACGATATATCGGTGGATTGATCTTAAAATAGTCGAAAAATGTTGTTACAGTAGAGTCTCGCTTATCCGACATAAACGGGCCGCCCCGATGTCGGATAACGACTTTCTTTCTTTTCATTGCCATAATGGCGTAATAATACACAGTAGTGTTCAATATTAAAACGTTAACAATATGTAACAGTAGTGTTCAATGTACAGTATTAAAAATATAACATTTGAAACAGTAGGCCTAGTGTTCAATATTAAAGCGATAACAATACTTAACAATACAGATGAATAACAATAATGATAAAAATGGTAACTAAATTCACAATGGCAATGAACACTCGCAGAAAGACACAGTTAGTAGACCGATAGCACAAAACTAAAGTTTGTCAAATGAGGGGAGTTAAATGACTCGTGAGACAATCGCTAGAGCTATAGTATTGTACAGTATGTAGCTTAAACTATTGGGCGCGGTACAATCGACGACAACACAAAATAGACACTTGCGGCTCATTGTATCGTAGACTTTTTTAATTTTTTGCCTTTTCTATTTATTTTTTCATTGAAGACGTCGGATAACACGGAATTTCGGATGAGCGAAGGTCGGTTAAACGAGGCTGTACTGTGCTTTAAATTTTGTTGCGAAACGTGTAGTTTTATAGATATTTAACATCGAAAATTTTCAACTGCCGTCATTTTGAAATGGATTGTTGCAGGAAAACAAATTTTGTAAGTAAAATGTACCATATTTAGATGAATATTCATACCCTGTTTCAGGATTATATCTTTGTATTTGTAAACATCACATACATACGGATGGACAGAAAACACAGCGAGATAGGTTACATTGTATTATTTGCTTGTTTTTAGCTGAGTTGAAGCTAGACAGCCTGTATACTGTTTCTGTAAATAAACCTTTCTAATGTTAAACAAGTAGTGAATACCCGAAGTATTTTTCTGCAAACCGAGAGTTGAATATTTGTTTTGTTTCACTGTGGAATTCCTCAAATAAATATACACTGTACATTTTACATCTATAACTGCTGTGTTGCATAGTTTTGCGGTTTACAGAATTAGTTTAGAAATTCAAATTTGTTATTCGTGGGTTGTTATTGTTTTAGCGATTGAACTTAGGGGAATAGATTGTGCACCCGAAATTTTAAAACAATTAGTTTAAGTTTTCAAATATTTCTTTACTTTAACGTTTTTAATGGTTTACCTTTTAAGTATGTTTTAAGTTTAAAAGTAATGTTTTTTTACTGGAAGAAGAAGTAAGGACGACGATAATTGTAGTTAGTAACGTTTGTTTGTATGGATTTAATTTACTTTTTAGTTCCACTCTGGGGTGACGAGCACCATACCTTAGTCTTATTATAAAGAAAATCTGTGATTTCAATTACAATTTGTGCTGTATTTATATAATTTTATTTTATCCAAGACCTGTTTTAAAGAACCCTCGAAAGCAGATGAATTTCTGTTTAAAAAAATAACGTGTTTCGATTCTGGAAATTGTAAAATAATCTTGTAACAATGACTGTTAGTATATATTGCTTTATATTGGTGCAAAAACTTCTAACGTCGACGTATGCAATAAGTTTATGTGTCGTTTTAAAAAACAACGACCAACTTTGTGGCCGTGTTTCAGATTTAGCTTTTGGTCCAGATAAAATATTAAACAAGTCATTAAGTCATGTCTTAGCAACAAAATGTTTATTGGCCACTATTTGTAATTATGTTAATCCAATTTTTTTTTAAAATGAGCAAGAATTTAAGCAGATAAAAGGGAGAGTTTGGATACAAATGTTTTTTTTATATGATTTTGTTTGAAATAAAGTTAAAATATATTAGCTCTTTAATAAAATAAACATTTTATTATTGTCTAAAAAGTATTTCTGAGGATGGAGAATCTAAAAAAGAAGTTGTTTTTATTTTGTACAATAGATTAGAAATAAATATATTTTACAACAGATAAGCCTTTTATAGAATTCAAGACCGATTTAATCAATTTGTATGTTACTGATAAAACTAAATGTGGCAGACGGACAAGGGACTTTTAAAGGTTCCTTTTTTTCCGAGTACAGTACCCCAAAAACAGTCAAAGAAAAATTGTTTTAAACTTGTATTTATCAACTTTACACTGCATACTGTGAATCCTAACTACAAATTACCCAACGAACAACATAATCTTGTTATTGGAACACTCGCTTTGGCTTTCTCTTTTCCCCATACTTCTTGAATTTTAGAGTCAACAGGCTGTTTGTAAATACAATTACTAAAATCTATCCAGAATAAGGCCAGAAACAAATTAATAAACCATTGTGTTAAAACGATTAAGACTGTGAAAAACTGTAAACTAGTATTTGTATTGCGTAATTAGGTTGATATCTCACTCAGTGTTGGGATTTTTGTTTATATAATTGCGTAAGTTTATTTAGTTGTCTCCTACTACCACTCGGGTGTGTAATTGCTGAAATATATGTGTATTTACTAATGTAGTGTATTGAACAAATTTGGTGCCGTCACCCTTGCAGAGTGCATAGAGGATGAGACAGAACTATTTAGACAATTTAAAATTATGAAAATTTGTTGTTCTTTGAGGCAGTTGAAATTTGTTTGAATTTAAAGTACACGAAAAATCATTTTGTCTTATCATGTTTTTGAAAGTAATATTCCTTAAGTGGTTACTATTGTGCCTCAAAGGGAATTCCGCTTGTAGTCTACAGTTTTGCCCTCCGAATGAATTTGACGAATCGTAGTAATAATTGATTAATTGAACGATTGCGTGAGATTGAATAAGTAGACTTTTATCGTCTAGGAAGTAATAGCCTAAACGATTGCTTGTTTCTCAAGAATTTTGTTTGTCTATCAATAATTTCCAACAAAGAGAGCCTGTTTTGACTGTGATGACTGTTTTGAGGCTATAAATTATTTAGAATTTGTGTTTTAAATGAATACTAAGGGTCTGCTGTAGTGGTGGCCATCTTTGATATTCATCTTGTAAGATCAATGTTAAATTTAAAACCATTTAATTCAGTCGTTTTTATGATAAAAGTGTTTGCAAAATCTCATTTCAACCGCAATCAAAATACACACCCGTTTTGAATTTTACATTTTCTGAAATCCCGTTCATTTTTTATGCTATTGACATTTAAGTACAAAGTTTGAATTTGTTTCCTTACACAATAAGAAAATGATTAATTAAAAATGAATCGCAGTTTTATAAAGAATATTCAGTTTTTTTTCACCCCGCAATGACAAACGATAGATTTATAAAATGGTTTTTTAAATGAGGCAATGTCAAAGTGTTCAGCTGCAAGAAACTGCGATGTTTAGATAGCGCTATATATAGGATGAAGCGCTGGAGTCGCCAATCGCTTTCTTTTTTACGGGAGCAGAGCCTTAATGCAAATCCGTGCGCAATAACTATCATCAGACCAATTTGAGATTCTTTAGGCCCGTGCTGTATTGGCTATTCTCACTCTTATTACATTTTTTAGTGTCCAAACGTATCGTGGATTAAAAATTTTGCTTGCTATCCTTAAAGATCTTTAGCTTTGAATTCTTTGTGGTTCGTTGTAAAAAATAAAAATACCTCGCTAAAAAAAATTTGTTTAAGTTTTAACCATACTTAGGGTTTATCATATAGAGTCAAGAATTCTCACCGTTTTGGCAGACACGCTCTTCTAAAATTGAAAGTTGGAACTGGTTTCACACTTTGATCGGGTACAAGGCTCTTACGGTCAATCTGAGAACCACATTTGGTGCTACAATGGGAAATAATGTCGTACTTATAGTACAATTGCTACCCCGATGAGAAATCTTGTCATTCACGGATTAAATGTTAAAATACTCATAGTTTGGGAGTTTATCATTCATGTCGCATAATTGTAAAACACTTAATAGTGAATGCACCATTCTATAAACAGCTATTTGATTCAAACATGAGCGACCTGGACTAACAATCAATGTGCCAAATTCAAATTATTTAAATAGTTCTGCCTCACCTCTACACTTATGCTAAATGCGTACTGTATTTATTATTATAGTAAAACATAGTGTACATTGTAAAATATAAAACACTGTTAATAAAAGGAGCGTAATAAGTACTGTAAAACGGGGGAAACATTGGGAAAATTTAGACTTGAATGGTTAAGAGAATTTTATTTTTTAAGTTTTAGTTTTTTCATTTATCTGTAGTATTTTGTAAATTGAACTAGTGCTGCTATAGTTGCATTCTTTTGTACATCTTGCTTTTGCTCTTTGCACTTTAACAAATTTCAGATCTAGTCTACGTACGTTTTACTTTGGATAAACAATACTTAGTTGAAGCTTTCATACATTCTGTTTTGATTGTATAATATAGTTATATCATTCATCATTATTATTATACACTACATTGTTGATCTCTACTATAAATAAATCTTGTCACAATTTGTAATTCGTGTTATCTTACCCAATTTCTTTTTGTACTGTTTAGTGTGCATGCGAACCGTTAAAAAGTTCTGTTGTCCCGTGTTTGACTGCTCGACACAAATATTTTAACAATAATATAAAGACACTATTGGATTTCTTCAATATTTTAACTTTCTAAAACTGCCTTCCAATCAGACGTCACTCTTATAGTTTCGGAAATATAAAGGTTTCTGTAAACCCTTGCAATTGGACAGTTTTCAACCAATGAAACAGCACATTTTGCATTCGCGATATCCCTTAAAATTGGTTGTGTTTTCTATTTATATCTTGATATAGTTTTGTAAGGAAAACTTTGATCTTTCGTTTGGTGTAAACTAGATAAAATAAACTAGATTTTACTGGTGTGCCAGTCTACGATAAATTTAGAATATTGGAAGTGTACCGGGCGGTATAAGACTGCACATGTCAACCTAAATTCAAAACCTACCAAAAACCAAAATTCTTACCTTGCGATAAACCAACTTCAACTGCAGATATGCTTTAGCTAATCACTTACACAAAATTAAATATTTTCTTTTGGTTAAATTCAGTAAACCAAAGTTTGCATAACAAATTTTGTTTATTCATAAAAAAATTGTTATATGCCCTTCGAAAATTTACATGCCCTTAAGTATAAAAAGTATATATTAATGTGCCCTTAATTTGTATTACATTGTTTTGTTTCAAAAGAAGTCCCCCTTTATTATTTTAAGACAAAGAAAAATCCCTCCCTTACTATTAAAAATAAAAGGCAAAAACCCTCCCTTTTAAATAACTATAATTTTTATTTATATCTATAAGTATCAAATACAACTCATGTGCAGATTTAAATGAAGTACAGAGTTACGTTATTACTAGTACATAAACTGGTGATGAAAGTGTCAGTACAGCTTTAGAATGATACTTATATTTATAAATATTTTTTATATATATTGATTGTTGGCCAACATTGACTTTAAAACAAATTAGATTTAGTTTTGAAAATAAATAAATAAATTTGGTGTAAATTTTTTGCATGACATTACAGTACTTATAATTAAATAAAAATTATTTAATTTAGAAATAGTCCCTTGGGGTCTAATATACCAAAATGTGCTAGCTTCTCCTCGCCATTATTTTAAATACTATAATTTCAAGTTTATACGTTAATTAAATTCTATCATTTAAAGTGTACATTTTAATTAAATACTGTAATTTTGATTCTACGCCTTAACAAATAACAGTTCACATAGCCCATTCAAATTTGGTTAAATGTTTTGGTGAAATTAACAAAGGTTTATAAAATTACGCTTTCCATGTTTTGAAACACAAGTCACTGAATTTACTAAGTTCTATTGGTGTTGGAGAACTGAGGTGCAACGTAGCCTAAAGTTGAAGTATGACCAGTTCAATGAGGTAAAAGCAACTAGGTTTAGTTTCTTTCTTTTGTTTAACTCTAGTTCTCTCCCATACTTGCACCCATCAATTTGACTGAATCAAAGAGAAAATCAAAAACGTTAATAATATTTGATATCCAACTTACTGGAACAAGTTTGATGGTGCAAACTATAATGCCTAGATTGCCCGTTTAGAATGGTCAAAACTTGTATAGAACACATTGCACAACATTTTAATTACCACGCATAGACTTTAAATTGGTTAACTTTGCTTAATTCTCTTTACTTAAAATTGATTGTACTATTCTTAATATTATTCAAAACTCATAAACTTAGTTAAACATATAGGCCAATTAAAATTAACCTTGATAGTGAATCCTTTGTCTTTAGAACTGTCTTTGGATACAAATTCAAATGGCTTTAGAATTTTCCTTTGACTCAAAATCATTTATAAGAAAATACATTTTCAAACAAATTACTAACAACTTTATAATCAGATAGGCATTACTGACACATGTGATCAGCTAAAACATTCTAAGCTGAAATTAGATGTAATTATAAGTATTTACCTGGGTAACATGACGTTCTCGCTTGATTTAATTAATTTACACGCACACGCACCGAAATGGCTTGACTTCCGAAAAAAATTAGCGTAAACAGTTCAAGGGTGGTTAACAGCGCTGGAAGGCTTCCACTCTTTAACTGATTTTTAATTTCATTATGGGACACTTGTAGCCAATTTTTCCAGATTAAAAAAAAATGTAAGGCTATTAATATAATAAAGAGGTGGACTTTCTTTGGTCCAAGCTGGCTCACCATCCAGCACAAAGAGCAAAGCATGTGTTGTGGACGAACGTTTTTGGACTGCTATCGACAAAATGGAGATGATTTGTTTTCCCGTTAGTGGCGACAAAACGAGATATCCTACGCGCCATTGCAGAATTAAAACAACAATGCAGGGGCGACATTCAAGTTCACCAAAATAGAAAAAAATTAAGCAATCTCCATACTCAAGTCCAAAAATTATAGTTACTATTTTTTTTTTTTAGGACGAAGAGGGCATCATTTTGATTAATTTCCATGTTAGTTCATAATAGTCAAATCAAAATTTTGGTAAGCTTTAGCATTATTAGAATTTAAAATACTGAAATTTTCCAAACTTTCCCGCTAAAACATTGCTATTATTAAGACGTTTAGAACAAATCATTAGCTGCTCTAAAACACTTTCCAGTTACTTGTATGTACTTATACAAACATTTCTGAACTGGCCTTGCTAATTTTATGAATGGGCCCTCTCAATTATGTGGACAAGTTGTTGCTTCCCCTCTTAAAATACAGTATGTTAACACACATTTTTCCAAAACAACATCTGATTTTCGGAATGACTGACAAACATATTGCCAACATTATTTTTGTTTGGAAAATAATTATTTCACAAAATTGTTACATTTTTCAGTTCTGCCACCTAAGTAAAAAACAAACCTGAATGTTGCTTCAGTACTTTTTGCAGTCTTTCCAAGATCCAATTTTAAATTTGAACCAACTGTGAGGCAACTTAAACCTAGTATTGTCACAAGTCTGAGGGCATATATCTTCAAAACTGTTATAAAAACAACCCAAGAATGGAAGTGTATTAATGGGTTGTTCCAAAATCGCATAGGAAATATTTATATATTTACCTTTTACGATCTGTCGTACAATCCTTGTTTTTCGTCGTTTTTTTATGACGGCCGTTTCGACTATTTTAATCTATCATTATCAAATATCCTGCTGTTCTCACTCTGGGAACTTTGTCAAAATTAAAACACATTAAATTTATAGCCACATCCAATGGTTACAAGAACCGTACAGTCATAAGAAACAAATAAAAAAACAAAACGAAGATTGAACGCACCTGATCCTCCCAAAATAAAGTATGTTACAATGGAATACAATAGAGCTTTAGAATTCCCATTAAGGAACATATTCCACAAACAAGGGTACCACGTCGCATATCGCACTTCCCATAACATCGGACAACTGCTAAGACCACCAAAAACTAAACATGGTAATGGCATTTATAAAATAAAATGCGATGACTGCCCTAAAATGTACATAGGACAAACAGGACGTTCATTCCGCACACGGTTCAAAGAGCACCTCCCTTCATCCGCATCAAACGGATCACTACGTTCCAAATTTGCCGAACATCTTATTGACACCAACCACGGATACACAGACAAAATCAAATTTGGTAATAATACAGAAATGAACCCGTAATGAACGCCAGAGAAGAATACGAGATCTACAAACAACAAAAAACAGACCCTGATATTTTATTTAAACACTTTTTGATATTCTACAGGAGCTGGACAATCAGTGCTATACGAATAATGTAACGTAAGACACTAACGTCCGACAGTGCGAGTTTGAACTGAACACGGTAGCATGTGCCGAATACCTTCTGCTGTTGTTCTAATGTGATTTTATAACTGTATATGTTTTTAATGTACATTTAAGTGTCTTATGTTTGTATAAGTGTTTTAAATGTTTTAATTTTGACAAAGTTCCCAGTGTGCGAACAGCTGGATATTTGATAAAGACTGTTTAAAATAGTCGAAACGGCCTATAATGTTAAGTGTTGTGTACGTTGTATCCTTCTGTGTTTATCGTTGAATATAAAATAAACAGAGAGACGCTATGGAATGGATTTATAAATTATTTATTGACTTTAATAAATCTCGGGTTTATGTTTACAATTGGGTTGTTGGCTAGCTGGTTGTGAAGTTTTATAAATAAATATTACTAGCTGACCCGTGCGAATATTTCGCAAGTTCGGAGTAGGCCTACATTTACCTGATTTAACACGTTGATTTAATCCTGTTAATTAAGTTTATTTATTTACATTGGTTTATAAATAACATTTTCCCTATACAATCTTACAGTGTAAACAATCTAACTAACAGCTGTCATGCTAGTTAAACAGATGGTTAATAGATGGCGCCTTTCATTAGGAACATACAAAGTATAATATAAAAGTTTTTTAATAAATTTTTGTTATTAAACCATGAATTTTTAGCTGTTTGTCTATTTTTCCCGTGTAGTGGTTAAGGAAAGCTTTAAAATGATGCCTTATTCATGTAATTTGATGATGTATTAAGGAAGTTATGGCGTACCGACAAAAAAATGGTCTTGAGAAATAATATATGCGATATTTAACAAGAACAAATAAATATTTGATAACTATTAACAAAATGAACACTTAATCTAGGCTTATGCTGATGAAAGATGATTGATGCTAACTTGTGACATGATTGAAATGGTTTACAATTTTGAGCTTAAGATTAAAATAGATGTTTGATTAAAATTCCTGAATGGTTGTGTGGTTGAAGACACGGTGACGATTAGTTGATAATTTAGATGTTTCAATGTGGGGAAAATATGGAGGTCTGGTGTGAAGAAGGATGTGAACTGGAATAAACTCACCAAATTGACTGGATGTAGGTTTAATACATTATGCACTCAATATTCAAACTGTTCAATTTATATTATTTTTTTCTGGTGGTAACTTTTATGCATAGTTTATTCAAACACTTATTAAACATTGATTAGAGCTGTGCACACACTGGACTATGTTATACTCAAGTTGATGCCAAAACTCCTTACTATCCAAAATCACCTTCTTATTCCTCCTTCCTCTAACAATTTTCTTCTTCCCATTTCTCAACCTTGTAAATCATTTTTATTTTGTTGTTATATTGTCCTAAATAAACTTAATACTATATGGGTTTACAAACATGGGGAATGATTTTATATTAATGTTTGAAATGGAATGTGAAGGTAATGGGCTATGAGTATTTTTATTAGTGCTATCAGGGATTGGTGGTTAATGAAATGATCCCTGATATGGTGTATCTTCTGTTTAATCTATCAATCGAATTTTGGTACCATTACAGGCCGTCATATAAAAACAACGAAAAATAAGGATTGTACGACAGATCTTAAAAGGTAAATAGGTATTATATTTATGAACAATCCAGTTGGGCTGCCACAAATAAGTATGGGAAATATTTAGTAACACCCCTAACTTTAACTAAAAACACATTTGAGATTATCATGTGACGTTTGTAAGCTACTTACCAAATAAAATAGCCGGCTTACCAATTGTAATTTTGTAAAATAAACTTTATAACCTGGATAGGGTGGTTTTAAATTTGCATAAGAATACATTTCGAAATAAAACGATAAAAAGTTTTAAATAGCAATTTTTATTTATTACAGAAACATTTTCTATAAATATAACTTTCATTTCAACAGTGTAACATGATACACCCTTCCCCTTACCAATTCATATTTACAATATTTCCTATTTTATCTTAACAAACAGTGTAAAATTAAAATAACTACAAATATACATAAATTTTAAAAACAGTAAATATAACTTGTAACAAAAAGTTTTTACTATCTTACTGCATTATAAAATGATATTTTACATCCGTAGAGATACTCTTTATTGTAGTCGATCATTACTTGCTCAAAAAGTCAGCTGATTATTGAATCAGCTAAACAGCTGGAGCTTGGCTACACCTCGGGCGTCAAATGTTTATCGAGTGTGACAAATTAAACTTTGCACTCGTGATACACACAACTTTTTCCTACAGCTACATTTTAAATTATTAGTGTTTTAGTTTAAAAAAAACTCTAGTTCCATAACAACCAAAATTTTCAAAACAGACTTCACCAGCTGTTTACTTTGCTTACAGTGCGCAAAAGTAAACAGCTGGAGTGTGAAAAGTATTACTTTACCGCACGCCAGCTGTTAGCCGTGCGGTAAAGTAAAACGAAAAGGTAAAATTACTTGATACTGAACATTTGTAGTTTAGTTTACGCCCTGCTGTGAGTGTGCAAAAACACACTTTCTTAAACAGCTGGAGGAAAAAGTATTTTATTGTGCTAAGACCAAACAGTATTGTAAATAAACAATGCATTGACATACTTTAAGTTACAGCTTCAAAAGGTTCAGCTGTTCCAACTGATAGCAGCACTGTCGTGCATCGGTTAAAATCTGTAAAAAATTTTAAATGAAATTCAATCATTAAAATTTCGTATGATTCTAGTACAGTATTATAAAAAGTATCGTTCTAAGTGCTTTTTGGTGTTCGATCGGTTTTTTATGTGTTCGGCGTTGTCTCGCACATAAAACCACGATCTCACACCAAAAACATCCACTTCAGGTATTAGTGATTAAATGTACTATTATTGTATCCATCCATATTTGAAATAGTGTTTTAAATATGCCTTCAATATTTAGCAGATCAAGCCAGTCAATTATTATCACATATATTATTTCTCAAGGCCATTTTTTTGTCGGTACGCCATAACTTCCTTAATACATCATCAAATTACATGAATGAGGCATCATTTTAAAGCTTTCCTTAACCGCTACACCGGAAAAATATACAAAATACAATTATACGAAAAAAAAAATAATCCGAAAGTAACAGTGGTGTAAGATCAAGTAAGTTGTAGGGATATTTTCCTGGCGTTGGCAACATTGATGATAACAATACCCAGCTGGAGAGCTGCCGTTACGCCACTACAATGCTATTTTTAATTAATTGTAAGCGTGGTTACACATCTATTCTTTACTTCAACCCTCGCCTATGCCCATGACGCACTAAATACGCACTATACGATACTAAATATGCGGTGTGAACTTTAATTAAGTGGGATTTAAGTAAGTTAGAATGCGAATACTTCGCACGGGTCAGCTAGTCTTCCATTAATAGATAAAAGTTCACAAATAGTGGCTTGTAATGGTGTGTTGTAAACTTCAAAGGACGAAGGGCAGCTTTATTGCAATGGAACTTTTTTAACCTTAATATAAAATCTTTAATTTTCTGAGATAGTACATGAACACATCTGTTTTATAACATATTATAAGTACGGTACATTTTAACTTAGCTTACTTATAATTACTTAGAGTAATTCCACTGTGTAAAAAATTTGACTTGAAAAAATGCATACGATAGGACATCACGATTTCTTTTAAAGTCGTACAACAAGCTTACTGAAACAAACACTTTGTAAATTAGTTTATTTCCATAATGTTTCTATTTTAAAAGTAATTATGTTTAATAACAATAAGTCAAATTATAAAGTATGCAACTAATTAACATTTGGGAAGTATTTTATATTTCAAATTATTTTAATGAATCTATCTCGTGGTTCAGATACCTGATGTGAGTATGGGAAAGTTTCTCTTGACGTTAGACTGATTAAAACATGATTCAAATATTAATCTTTTCAGACATAATGTTTCAATAGTAAATATGAACAAGCGTTAAATACACTTTAGTACAACATGAGGTCAAATTTTATAAAAGCCGCAACTTTTTTAAAGAAAATTACATACATGTACTTTTTTCTGCATTGTAGCTCACAAGAAACCTGCACCCCTTTTAAATTTTGTATCTGTTAAGATTGCTATAGCCTACACAGTTTTCAGAATATATTTTGCAGTGAGTGGCTCCGTATAAAATGCCATATTTTAAATTTCGTTTCTTAGGATGGGACAAGAAGTGTGATGTTAGCCCAAAAATTCAAATGTGAACCAACTAAAATTTTTGTCTGGTCAAGATCTTTCAAATAAAATAAAGTATCACGCAACTACAAGTCCCATAAACATTTTTGAGTTACCGTACTCTCTCTCCTCAGAACCAAAATTGAAAAATGTGGCTTTCAACAAGCACAGCCCTCACTGCAAAAAATATTCCCTAAGACCGTGTATATCAGCAATCTTATAAAATTACAAATTCAAAGAGGTGTGCAGATTTCTTTTCAGCCACTCTGAATGTTGAAACCTTTATAACCACATACAGCAGCTATAAATATTTTTTCTATGCTCATATTTTATTATTTAGAGCCAGTCAAATGCCAACTTCATACCTATATTTCTCAGTTCAAGTGTCTACTGCAAGTTCGGACGATTTAAACAGCAATTTTTTAGTAAATTAATTCCATACGATTTTGTTTAAAATTATTATTTTAACGGCTGTGATGATACTAATGACGCCAAAATAGCCCAGTTGGTATAGGTTAAAACTACCAGTAATTTTCAATACGGCTGATTTTTTTTTATAAGTACATTAAAGTATGTAGATTAACATAAAAAAACGTTTACCAGTCTATCAATTTCCCAAAGTCGAAAAAAAATCGATTATCATTTATTTTTTCGATTATCCTTAATATTTCGAGCTGGGATGAAGATAGAGAAAAATTAAAAATACCACCGTGTAGGGGAGGTATTTTTCAATAAAGAAGGTCATATGTACTTCTTACCTCCGAGCAATGGTTTGTCTGGAAAAAATTCGATAACGCAGATATGTATTTTGCAGCAGGGGAAATCACTATAAGTTGAAATCTCATTCATATATGAAGCATTGGGTCATTCTAAATTGGCCGAATTTTAATATATCAAATTGAAACTTGACATAGGAGTTAAAATATATATTTTAAACATTTATGCTGAGTCTCAGCTTGTTATCTTGAAAATGACCCGATCTAGAGCCACTTGACTTATCAATAAGTTTCTCGATTTTAGGAGTACCGGACCCACGAACTAATTTCAATCGGCTCCAGTTTCGTCAATTTTTGGAATATCAACATAAAATTTGTTTTACAAGTTTACTTAATGTACTTATAAAAAAAAATCAGCCGTATTGTAAATTACTGGAACTTTTGGTCTAAAATTACCCCTACCGACTGGCCTAAAAAGTGAATTCTATTCAATCACTTGTGGTTTTTTTGCCACAACGGTGTAACTGTCACTCCATTAAACATAATACAAAAATTGTAGTACATTTGTAATTTGTGCACCACCAAACTACAGGTTTTTGAAGTAAAACTTCTTTAGGCACTGTTGGGCAAATTGGCCTAGATCAGACGAAAAGTGCAAAGGTTCCCCTTCTTTGACTTCAACCGGCAGTTGAGAAGAAAGGGAGAGAATCATTTCTACTCTCTTCGTCGCATACGTCATAGACGGTCTGTTCCGTGTGTACTGTGTTTCTTTTTTATATTTTCTTTAGGGATAGAGGAGTCAAAGGCCTCCCCACCACTGTGAGCCACTAGGATGTATATTGTGGTGGTGATCATCCCAGGCCTCTTATGTAACCAAGGAGAGTCTTGGGATCAACACCACGGAACTCTTCTGGACCAACAACAGCGCTTCCAAGTACCATGAATCCCTCGCACTCGCACAGCTGGTGGTCAATCTCAAGAGAGCAGAATCGACAGGACTCTTTCGAAACCAGGTCAATTTTTTTGAGGTAGGCCTAATACTTGGCCGGGCAGTGACCAGTAACGCTTCCTACAATTCGCCTAAGATTGTTTCTGAACATCAATAAAAACTTTTGAGCTTTCGACTTAGGCTAGGGACACACTATCCGAGAGATCGCCCGGACGGGCTTTACCCGGAACCGGGTCCGAGTGGATCAGATTGTGTTGACAGAACACACTATCCGAGCGAATGCCCGGAGTCGATCAGTGAACAGTTGTTTGGCACTATGGAAATTCTGCATTCTGTTTAATTTGTATACTATTTACAGTTTAGTCATCAATTGTTGATTACTTAAATCTGTTGCATAAATGTGCATAGGCCTACATTACTTTCATGGTAATCATTCAGAATCACGTTTAAAAAAAGTAGAAAAGTAATGAATCAATCTGGTTTTTAATTGTATTAAGTTTATATTGTGTTAATTATTTATTTATTTTATAGCCATAACAAATCATTTTTACCCTGTTTTCTAATCATTTTGAATTTTTTAATATAATTGGTTTTAAAAGAAATTAATAAATCTATGTAAATATCCAAAGACTACGACATCCCGTAAATGCAAGCCTCAAAATATTTCAGCACACAAGCCACAGGTATGCACAGTTGTACACTCGTCTAGGGTTGAAACAAGACTGCCAATGGCTGAATGGCTCCGTTCTCTTTCCGGTTCCCGGGTGATTGAACGTCTAGTGTATTCTTTGTCATAAGACACAATGCTTCTCTAGTTGGTTCCTAGACTCGGACGGGCTAACTCTCGGCCGAGCGAGTAGAGAATACCCGGACGTGCTTCCGAGTGCTTCCGAGACCCGTCCGGGCAAACTGTCGTCCGGGCGTAGTGTGTTCTGTCTCATGCCTCCCTATGTATCACCACTCGGGCCCGGTTCCGGGTAAATCCCATCCGGATGATCTCTCGGATAGTGTGCCCCTAGCCTTAGAGAGACGTTTTAGCCTGTGTACTGTTTTTACAAGAAACCAGTAGATCTTGCGTATTGTACTGTACATTAGCTGAACACATTTTAATATTTATTTAATTTTTAACTGATTGACAAAATCAGTTGTATTATGTTTGAAATTTGAATCGTTGTTTATCGTTGCCAAATGCAATGATAACTACCTAGGTTTTTTGCCTTTAAAAAAAAAAAAATATTGTTGCCAAATCTTTTTGTTTACTTTGTTCTTCAAAAGAAACTACTCAGGCCTACAAACTGCAATGCGTAAAATCAACTGTTTCTAGGACATAAGAAGTTTTACGTCTAACGCACATTTTTTTAAACATTTAAATAGTAGTTCACAAGGCAGTGATCCAAATACAAAACAATCTACTAACCTTCTGAAACAACTCCGCTTTTACAAACAGTTCTAAACAGTGTAACTAATTTTCATTTCTACAAATAAAATAATTATCACAGATAAATAAAATTAATGATAACCCTTCATAAAAAAACTTACTTTTAAGTACTCGTTCTAAACAATCTAAAAATTCATGATTTATCTAACCAAGAACGTACATTATTTATTAAGGCAATAAAATATTAATAAATACACCGAAATGAATGACATATCTGGTGATTATGGCAGTAATTAATGTTTTAATGCAAAATTTCACATTAAATTATATTATTTTATACTTATAAGAATGTTTCGTCTGATTCTCCTATTATTACAAACAGGGTATCCCATATAGAACTGTGTAACAAACATTTTATTTAGTTAAAATACATGAAAATAACAATGTAACTTACTACAGTACATCGTAGCTTAGCAAATAATACCGCTGTTAGGAACAGTTGTAAAATTAAAATTTTATTTAGAATAACTGCTAATAATTGTAGTTATAAAAAAAAAATTCTTTACTAGACTTTTTGATATAATTTTTCAAAGACCCTGTTATTGTGGTGAAATATATCAAAAAGTGTTGCAATACCTAAACCCTAGTTAGTTACCCATTTCACTAACCTGGAAAAGGTAAACTTAGGCTCCCCTGACCTAAGCCTAAGAGAAAAGGTCAGTGATTCAAAATTTATCCAAGGGGACGGCCAGAGCCTCTGCTCGACGATTGACTGGTGGTCGGGACAATCTACAGGATTCGGCAAAGTGGGTTTTGCGAAACACACAGGCATGGGAGCTGATATTTTAGCGAAACAAGTGAGCAAACTGATAATGTATTCTTTTTCATGAATTATTTGTTGTCATTTGTTCTGGATATATCATAGTAATATTAAGCTTACTTTCTCTGGATTTCGTTATTGATGGTTATAAAATATTATATTATATATATATGTTGGAAACTTTAGCGACAATGATTATGGAGATCATTGTTTACTACTGATTAATGCCTTTTTCTTTATTGGACCACTTGTTCCAAATACCGTCTAACTGACATTTTAACAAAATTGACATTTTAGTTCCAATGCATTCTGGCGGATGTTTCGCATCGACTAATGCAATGTTTATGACAAAAATTCTGGATATAGCAGCACCATTACACTGTACAAACCCAGCTTAATTCATAAAGCAGACTGTCAAGAAACAATACCGCATATTTACAGACGTTCTATAAAAAAAACACTAAACTACTAAGGGTCTATGAAGACAACTATAATTATTTACTGGTTAATACTGCCTAACTGTAATTCCTTAATGTCCAATACCGCTTATCTGCAACTTGATAAAGAACCAATACCGCCTAACCAACCAAAAGAATTTATTAACATATATTTTTTTCTTCAATAATAAAAAAGTAAAAATGTTGAAAAAAGAAAAAATATTACGCTGTTTATCCAAAATGTTGTTTTATAAATAGTATTATATTGAATGCACTATATGTACTTGAAAATAAGGAGCTTTTTCCCTCCTGTACTTATTGAAATGTAGAGTTGGGACTAACGAATATGAAAACTAACGAATAGGAGTAACTAGTTAGTTTTTTTAGTAACTTATAACTCTACTCGTTAGTTTTTTTTAGCATTAACTTCTAACTGTAACTAGTTAGAAAAATGAGTAACAAATAGAAATTCTAACGAGTTAGATTTATAAGCAAAAGCCTATTTTGAAAAGGACCATTTCGATCACCAAACAGTGGAAACTCGAACAATAAGTTTGTTTAGTCGGAATCGGTCCATTATGATTTCTCGGAATAGCGATAAGGAAAGTGCACTCAACTCAAGGTTGTGCGAGGGGCTGGAAAAGAAAGGACAAGGGACTAGAATATAATGTTGGGGTAGGGGACAGGAGCGTCCTGGGGTTGTTGACTGTGCCACAATCACGAGCACACTTTCTCTTTTTACTTTTAGATCACTCGGCGCATCAGCTATGTGTACTTTGGTTTTTGAGGGGCAATTTCTAGTTACCGTTGTTTGGTCTAAAAAATAATTTATACGTTACTGTACTTTGCACATTTTGTAGATTTTTTTAAATTTGCAAATAAAAACAAATGTTTCACCTGACACAAGCATTCTAAACAATGCCTGGGAAATCTTAAAAATAACATAACAATATGTAATTTTGTTTACTTTTTCTAGTTGAAGTAAATAAAAAACCGACTAATAACTTTATTTAGTTACTTTTTTTGGAGACCAACTTCTAACTTTAATCAGTTACTTTTTTGGTAACTAACTTTTAACTTTATTCAGTTAGGATTTTTTCTAGCTAACTTATAACTCTACTCAGTTATTTTTTGATCGACTAACTCTAACTTCTATCAGTTACTTTATTAGACTTGTTGAAATGTTAGTTAGACCTATTGTTAGCTAAGTGACGATATGCAGACATTATTCGTACTGTTAGATTTTCCATTGTGTATTAATACCAGTAAAAATGGTGTAGACACTAAAAGAGTAAATTTTTTTAGCAGTAATGTGTTAAGGTTTGTTGAAGTGCCTAAAGTGGTTGAGTACAGGAAAAGTTTTCTGTGCCATTTTCAGATATTAATATTTTACAACATAATGCAACCTGGACCTACAACTTAAAAACACAACTGAGAATAGACGACGATCCGTCCTGCCAGAAGTAAAGTTGGATACACTAGATTGCAAAGCCCAAAGTCAAGAAAATTAATATAAACTGGAGTTTCAAGAAATAGTTCTGCCTAAACATTTATAACTTTACCCTTACTAAATAAGTGCAGTACATCAGCTACCCAATACTGCTTATGCAATAAATATTGAATATTGCTGATATTTTGGGCAAGGAGACGACATCTTGATATAAAATAATTTTTAAGATGAAGTAGTTTCATCTGACAAAGCCAATAACAGTAAAAAAACATCGGTTTTGGTTACTGAATAACCCACCGAGATCTTGGAACAACCTTACATGACAACTCTGTCAAGTGGAAAATAATTCATCAAAATTGTCCTCGCTGGAGGTACAAAACCTGCTTTTTCCTTTTTCTCCATTTTATATCTTTCAATATTACATGTACAGTACTCAATATAAAATATTAATTCTATAATACACTCATCTCAATTGAAACGAGTAATAAACTATGCGAATAGTTCAAACTACGCACTCGCAGCTAATTATGTAATACAATATAAAAATCTCTTGCAGTGAATGATATTTTATAAGGGAAGCTAGATTTGAGATAAAGAAGAACAACACATGAACCAGCAACGAAAAAAAAGGCATTCAATTATTGAGGATCAAGCTATTTTTGTTATTTAATATTATTACTTTATGCCTGGAAGACGGGATATAGAGCAAGAAAATTGAACAACAGTTATTAGGACTGAACCTACGCAAATGTGTTAGAGGTTCTGGACGAGCACCTATTAACCTGGCACTACTTTGATCCCCAATTCAGATTTGCTACAAGGATTTTTCAATTGAGTGGTCAATGAGGAAGAAGTTGCTGAGGAATACTTCCAACAAGATGAAGCAATCAGCACTCAGTCAATGTTTCGAAGGATCTACTTTGCGATGTTTTTGATGGTAGACTTATATACTTCCAAGAACTTGTGGCCTCATCATGAACTTGTCATCACATTTCTCATAGTGGGGTGCAATGAATCTTTATACTAAAAGAATCTTCAAACGCTTTGTTGAACTTAGCTAAATTAATGAAATTACTACTTTGCTTCTTCAGAGTTAGAAAAAAAACAAGATAAAAACATCTCCGGGCATGCATGGATATGAATGGCGGTTATTTCGTATATACCCTGTGTTATTCTTGTGTATGTCATTTAAATATCATAATTTATAACCATTAATACACAGTTTTATATGGGACACCATATAATTGAAAAATAATAATGTATTTTTTTTAGATATCTTAGTTTTCAAAAGTTATTGATATAAAACATAAAACTTAACAATTTTACATAATTTAAGGCCATATAAGTATTTATTTCAATAATGTACTTAGGCCTACATTTTAAATTTATTTTAGTCTCATCTTGCACAACCTTAGCTCTTGTTTGTCTTTGATTATATCAACGTTTCCTTTAGTTTACACTACTTGACTGTTCAAAGAAAACGTGCAATATAGTTGACATTACAAAAGAGGATCAACAATAGTACCAGCTAGCAGAGCCACTTTGCTTAGAGAATCTATGACAAAGAAAGCAAACGGACGTGTCGCCAAAAAATGTTTTTCTATCTGTGATGGAGCTGCGTTGATCCCTGAAAAAAGGAACACAATTAGTTGTGTTGATCAATAATTGCTTATACAGTATATATAAAGTGAAGACATCAAGTAAAAATCAATGTCTAACTGTCAGTTAGTTTGTAACTTGAGCAGCAGTGATCCGATCTTCCTGCAATTTTTCACTCATCTAAGGTATGACATGTGGGGAGGTTTTAGGCTAAGTTTGATCAAAATCTGTTCAGTGCTTCCCAAGTTTGAAAAATATAGGTACACTAACTTGTGTAAAAAATTCAGAGTTGCTAGAATATGAAATATAATAATATCATAACTGAACAGCTGTAATGTAAAAACTTATTTTTCTTTAACATACCTAAATTTATGACAAAAATAGTAGTTCTGGTTTCTGGAGTAATGGCTACATGTTTCCCTGCCACAGGCAGCATCATCAGGCCAACCAATAACACTATTCCATTGTTCACATAGGCCTATAAATCACAAACATATACATAATTCGGCTTGGCACAAATAATTGTGCAGAGATGGCACTTGTCAACTGTTGTCTCCCAGTACAACCCAGCAAGTGAACATGTAGCTTAAGTATTGGGAACAAAAACAATTTTTAACAGTTGACAAGTGCTGTCTCTGCACAATTATTTGTGCCAGGCTGAATTATATATATATATATATATATATATATATGTTTGTGATGTATATGTGAACAATGGATTGATGAGCGAAACATGTAGCCATTACTGCAGAAACAAGAACTACTATTGATTTAAATTAAGGTACCTATGTTGATTAATTAAAGTACAGTAGTTCTAAAGCTAAACAATGAATATTATTTTTCGTTGTCTGTGTCTTTGTTGGTTGTTGGATAGCTTATTAAAACTGTTAATTATTCTTTTCAAATAATACAATGTCCCCTTTCTGTAAGGTATATTCTATAGATGAACAGAAAGCTTGAACAATAATTATTAATCTTTGATGGCAGTGCATATAATTCAAAAGGATTCAGATTATTAACAGTTTACCTTTTATTTAAAATCAATTATTCTACAATTTTTTAGTGCTGACATTCTAAAAGATATGCTAAGTTTTTTAGGCAAATAAAGAGGGAAGTATAAGTTTGTTAGGAAATATAAATTGACAGGTTCTTAAATCTTTTTTGTAATTCCTAGTTTATGTTTTTAATCTCTTCGCTGCCCCCACCTTTTAAGTTTTACACCTGATGGACTTCAGGTAACAAGAACACTTGTGTATTCTTTCTATATTATGTGTTTGACTTCCAAACATACTCTAACTTAACACAATATTTAGTCTAATGCAAAATGATTATAGTCCCTTCGGTATTTTAAACATTAATATAGCCCTATTAATT
Organism: Philaenus spumarius; assembly: GCA_018207615.1. NCBI lineage: Eukaryota > Metazoa > Arthropoda > Insecta > Hemiptera > Aphrophoridae > Philaenus > Philaenus spumarius. The sequence goes on from JAGFPH010004253.1 coordinate 117,644, forward strand.
TTGTATAGGCCTACGGTACATACTTCTTTATGTGACCTTAATGTTAATCAATTTCCTTTGCCTAATACCCTAAACAAAAGGTTAGCTAATCAAAAGAGAGAAAGGAGCCTCAATTATAGTGAATTGGTATTTCGTGTGTGTTTATCTGCTGGTTTAAAACTATTGTACGGTAGCTTAAAGTATTTCCAGAATTCCAGTTTATACCCAAAACTTATATGCATTTGGCATATCCGAATAAAGCCTAATAACTTAAGGCATAGGAAAAAGACATCAGTAACAAATTTGATACCATCATTGCCTATAAATTAACTACAAGTTCAATTTCTAATTTAAAAATTTAGCTTCACAAATTTAGTGAGCAATATGTTTATATACAGCTTGATATTTTCTATGGGCTGTATTATAGTGTGTAATATACACTGTAACATGAACTAAATCTAGGATGCACTGCCTGTTATAAGATAAAAATATAATTCTTCTATTTCTAACAGCTGAGACATAGACGTCCCGATTTCAATTTGTCATTGTTGCGAGCGTTGATTTTTGTTGGCGCCAAGAGTTATGAACTAATTATTACATACCAAATATCTCAAATTAAGTTACATCAATTTGAAGTAATATCATTGGTATCCTGTTTTGGTAAGTTTAGGCTATATTTTGCTACTTACATAATTATGATTTTATTTTTATTTATCAAATTAAAGGAGCTCAAAACATTTGAATGTATAGGCCTGCCTACTAACAATGAATACCATTCTGTATTCATTGCTACTAATCAAGCCTATATCCAATTGAATTACTTTCTTTAAATAAGGTTTACTAAGTTGTTTGATGATTTGATCAATACCAGTTGAAAGGAATAAAAGTTCTCTAGTTATAACCATTTGTATCATTCGTTCTTTAGAAGCTGATGGACATTCAGTTTCATCATTATTTTACTATTTTTCGTAGTTCCGGGTTCAATTCCCATTGACCCCGAATAATTTTCTAAATGGTTTCTTAACAGACATCATTGGCTGTGGTTCGGATTCCACGTAAAAATGTAGGTCCCGTCTTCATTAGTCGTAAGTACAAAACAGCAGGACGTTAAAAACACAAAAAAACTATTTTTCGTATAGGCTAAAATTATTTTCAAATTTACTAGTTCTTTATTAGAATAGAAAATTTCGTTTGTAATTCTTGTTCAGACGTAGCCTATGGCAAAACTGTGCTTGGGAGCCATCACCTTTATAATTTACACCAATTTATAATTTATACAAGCAACTGTTACTGTTATTGTGAATAAACAATGTGTTATTAGATGTAATAATTGTTTAAATTTTTGGGGTTTGTGGAAGTAGCCTACAGACCCTTTGGTATTAACCTTAATTTACCCGATTTCTTTCTCATTAAAATCTACCTAGGCTACTTTATTCAAATCAAATATCTTACTTAAATAATAACTTAGCATAACCTTCAATGTTTGGTGCCCTATTTCTTGAGATCTACGGCTGATTTTCGTGCGGTTTTTTTTACATCAAAAAAACATTTGTCATTATTATACAAAAGTTATGAAATGTCATTTTTATTTTATCGTTTT
>JAGFPH010004254.1:26821-54359 GCA_018207615.1 Philaenus spumarius
TTTTTTTTTTTTTTTTTTAGGCGGAAAAAATGCGTTTCGTGCAGACCTCAATCCAAATTAGAGGTACTTTGCCTTAGAGCTCCGTCTTATATAGCGGTCCGCTCCCACTCTCGGCGGGCCGGCCTACATTGTCCCCTCTACGCATTGCCCCCCTCCTTACCGAGTAGCACCGCAAGACTAACCCAGGCGTGCGATAAGATGCCTGCTTCTTATTACGTTTAATTTAAAACATAGAAAAAATTTTCCCCTTCTAATTTTGGGACGTTGCAAAGTTTTTACCACATTTAGAGCCAAGGGTCCATCAAACACTCAACCACGTGTCTGTCTGCTGAACTGTATTATCAAAACATACCCCGTGGTTAGTTCTACGGTAAATCGTGGAGAAATTGTTAATTTAAACACGTTTACAACCATACCCACAGAAATACCTTACTTTAACCCCCTCCTCCATATACACAAATATATTGATCGCATCAAAAAAAAAAAAAAAAAAATGTACAGAACCGTTATTGTAGAAAATTTAACGTCCTTTAAAAAGTTATAGGACAAACTAAGCTCTAAAGTGAAGGGTTTACGAAATATTTATAAAAATTCCAGAAATATACAATTGGTACACCTTTCCCCCTCTCAGCCCTCCTCTAAACCCGACGCTATTTTACTACATTTAGAGCAAAGGGTAATGAAGAACTTCCAACAATTAGACCTTTGTTTTTATGATTCCCTAGTTTGAATATTTATGGTCTAATTTTACTGTATTAACCCTTTCAGACCCAGTGTCTTCTGCAGAGGACATCATATTTAGTGAATTTTCTATTTTTTTGTAACATTGTTTGAGTGTTTGAAACCCAATGCCCTGTCCAGTGGACTAGTTATAAGCACAAAAATAACTATGAATGAATAGTTCTTTCCGTTTCACATATGATATAGTATACAAAATCGATGTAAATTTGAGGATGAATGAAAGTAGTGTTCCCCCATATGTCAAGGTTGGTTTTCCCCCATATGATGTAGGTTGCTTTTTTTTAATAATATATATACAGAAATACTACAGTAAAATTATGCAAAACATCTCAAGCCTAGAACCAACATTATTTTATGTTTATTGAATGTATTTACAATGAATGGACATTTAACTGTGTTTACCATCTTAGATTTGATGTTAGTAATTAATTCTACGCCTTTATTATAACAACATTAAACGTATGGAAACAATAAATATTTTTATAAAAAATAAACTAATAATAAACGGATATTGAAAGATTAAAATTAAGTGTGTATGTTGCCGTTAAGGCTGGTATAGATAAAATCATATAGGATGGCGCGTAGGGCGGGTAGTGCGAGTGAGACAGAGTACCTATCCCACCACACTTCCCCTCCTAAGTTTAGGCGGAGCATTGTACAGTTAACCCTAGTTATGTCGGCTTATTTACGTTATGATATCGAGACATTTTAAATAAAACATGTACTGAACACGCTTAAAATACGATTTAAATTAAAGGCTATTTTATTACTTATAAAGTAGATTATTATAAATTTACTATAGGTATAAGTAAATAGAAAAATAGTATATATTTACATTACATTAAATAATTTACTGTCCAACTCTTCAAGTAGTTTCTTATGAATTTAGTATAGATATAAAAAAGAGAAAAAACAATATATTTACATTACATTAAATAATTAACTGTCCCGCTCTTCAATTCAATTAATTATTATAAATTAACTATAGATATAAGAAAAAGAAAAAACAATATGTTTACATTAGGCTATTACCTGATAATATTGGTTGCGCTTATTTGCAAGCGATTTGTGGACAAACCAAACATCTGACTGAAAAATGTTTGAAATAAAATATGTAGTTCAACTAATTTTCTACAACTTTGCCGCTGGAAGTTTCTTTCTACCCTAAAAATAAAAAAAGTTTACGCTTTACTACTTTTTCATGTCCCAATTTAAAAAAAATCGAAGTATTTGTTATTGTATAAATTCCGAACATTTACTAAACTGGAATATATTTATACTGTTAGTTGCAACATATCACGTAGATTACAAATATATAAAATTTGTCCTATTTAAATAATCCTAGTACTGTGCAGAAGCTTGTAATTGAAAGCGCGTCCAATACTAAAAATTGCTCGCCGGCCCTCTAATCGATGGATTTGATACAGACTGTATTTTTCTTACAAAACGACAAAGACTGGTGTTGGAGGGAGAAGAGCATTACTGCTTCTGCGCAAACCACGCGCCATCCTAAATGCTACTACCTATAACTAGTCATATCCTGTCAGCTTGGAAGAGAGCCAACCACCGTTTGCTTTACTTCCGCCCTCCTACCCTCAAACCACGTTTTAACTATAACACCTTCGGATTCAACGACTCCATTTTCGAAATTTTTTAACATGTAGATTTAAAAATTGGTACAGAAGTTACAAACACAATTGTTTTTTGCTATACTTATTTTAAAAACTATATTTAAAAAATTGACTAATCTGAAGCCGATCAACTCAAGTGTTTTGATGAAAAATCTAAAAAGGTTTAAAATTATACTTTTTTAAGTTGCTTGCGCTTTTAAAAGTAAATAATAAAAAAGGTTTATACTCCTTGACTTTGTTTGAATCTATATGTTTAACCAGTAAAAAAACTTTTAGGTTGATATTTTGAAAATTTTCTGAACTGGAGCCGTTTAAAATGAGTTCGTGGGTCCGTTACTCCTAAAATCGAGAAACCCATTGATAAGTCAAGTGGCTCTAGATCGGGTCATTTTAAAGATAACAAGCTGAGACTCAGCATAAATGTTTAAAATATATATTTTAACTTCCATGTCAAGTTTGAATTCGATTTATATTAAAATCCAGCCAATTTAGAATGAGCCAACGCTACATATATGAATGAGATTTCCCCTGTGTGTGATTTCTGCCGTAGGCCTTTTTTTTTTTTTTTAGCTGTATATCTAATTTTAGTGAATAAAAATAAATTTTTGTATTAAAAATACATTGTTGTTAATACTTTTTAACACAATTTATTTAAAAAAATGTTTTCAGCAAAAAATTAGTAAAATGCTCGTTAAAATAGGCATTTAAAAAACACTGTTTTTATTTAATAAAAAATTAAGGAAGGGGGAGCATAAAAGCATTTATTTAAACTTTTTTCTACTCATCGAGATGAACAATTTTTTTAAAAAACGTCAAAATCGGTTAACCTGCACCGGGTTTCCATACAAATAATATAAATTTTTATTGTACTATTATTCAATTTCGATTTTTTTAATAATTAAAATTTTTTGCATTTTATACTTTGCGAATTTTTTCCAGTCAAACCATTGCTCGGATGAAATAATTACAGAAGACCTTTTTATTGAAAAACACTTCCCCTACAGATTGGTATTTTTTATCTTTATTTTTCTTAATCCCAGCCCAAAATATTAAGGAATTTTGAAGAAACAAAAATTGTTTCGTATATTTTACTTAGGAAAATCAATACACTGGTAAAAAATGAACTTATTAAAAAAATCAGCCGTATTGTAAATTACTGGAACTTTTGGTCTAAAATTACCCCTACCGACTGCTCTATATCCAAAAACTGTTTCTTTTACTAGTGAGATTTTTTACTAATTTCTAATAAGGTTTAATGATGTGGGCCGGGTAAATACCTAGTGGGTGGGATATTTACGTTTGAATCGGGTAAATACCCAAAATCAAAGTATTTAGCAATAAATGCATTAATTTATAAATCTGGTGTTTTTACTGCGCTTTTTGAATGATCTTTGTAGCTGGTTATCTTAGTAAATGATAAATACAATTTCATGAAATTGTATTATCTCATTTAAGAAAATAATAAGCCTATTTCAGTCTACCCAAATCAAATTTCAAATCGGGATTTTAGTTTAGTTTAAAGCCTTTTGTATCGGCTTTGTTTAGATATTTTACGCTGTACATCAGCGATGTCCTTTAGGTGGCTACTGTAATCGATATTATGAAGACAATAAAAAACAGAAATATTTAGAAGGCACTGTTTGACCAGATCTCGGCTGAGAAAAAAGTTCAAGAATAGAGTTAGATTAAAGTTACCAGATAAAACTATATGAGGCAGTCACAAGCAGTCACTTGTTTTGTATAAAAAGTTTATTGGCAATTAAAGTCGTACTTCAAACGCTTGCTGTCAGTGGTCTGGCAGAACTCTCCACAGAGATGAAGAATAGGTTGTTAGATGACTGTGTATTTTAGGTTCGTGTACAAAAAATGATAGACATCTTAAATCCTATTGTACATCTGCTTTTGAAAGTAACCAGCCTCAGATACATAAAGTATTTTCAAAATTCAATGACTTTGAGAAAACATTAATTGTACAGCTCCCCACTTTCTCCGTTACAAAAAGCAGAAAGCAAATTGTTCTGAAGAAGTTTAAAAGACGGAGTGGTTTTGGCTTAGGAGAAATACACCTTGCAGCAGACCTACTAAATCCAGCTGCTCAAGGGAGCGGTTTAAGACCACTCCAGTTACTAGATGCAGTTAGCTTTGTGTGTGATGTTGGGCGGAAAATGGGCGTAAGCAACCCTTAAATAAAAGAAAATATAGCTGACTGTATAGACAAGCAACGGATCTGGGAAAAAGATTTCTTGATGAATTGAGCACATCATGGCATTAAGAGTGTTCATTTATGATTATTAAAATTGAAATTCTGTTCAATTTGGAAAAAATAAAACAACCACTGTCGAAAGTACTTGGTTGTCATGCTAAAATATAGAATGCGACAACTGATGAGCTGAATAAATTTAATACTGCCATATTCAGTTGGGTTTTATAATACAAATATAATTAATATGTATACAGTCATGCATTAAATGATTTTTATAAATACCCGGGTATTTACCCAGGGGTTTTACCTTGAATTTTAAATGCACGAGTATTTTACATCACTAATAAGGTTAGGTTACAGTTAAGTAAACCTTATGACCTTTTACAGCTGGTAGAGGTAATACTGATGACAGAATTATTACGCAGGCCTATGACTCATTTAAAGATCATCTGAATGTGAAACGATCACGTCTGCCGGCATCTACAGAAAGCTTCCACCGACGAGAGGATGGGCAAAGAGGACAAATGCATAGCCCGGAAAAAAATAAAAATTAAAGGAAAACATAGTTAAGTCTTCAAAATAATCTTGATTAAACAGGTTTAAGTAAATTATTGAATATGTTAAATCAGTATAATTAGATAACGTAAGGAGAGAGTAACAGGTTTTAGGTATGTCAAACAATAATAATAAATATGGCAAATAATAATTAAGTAGAGGCTCTGCCCCTGGACGCTTCGCGTCCCAACCCCGCCTCAGCCTCAGATGTCTGCTTCGCTTCGCTCGCAGTTGGAAAATTCGTTAAAGAATCTCGTTAATGTTTGGCTCGTTTGTACATAGTTTGTAAAATTATGAAACCAGGCTTAAATATATTACTAACAGTAATTACAAAATTAATTATAACCTCAAATACATGCTTTAGAAACGTAAGAGGCTTTCATTACGATTTCAGTCCTAATTCTACTACCTTCTGCCAACTAAAGTTTTGAAACATTTGAATATATAGTAAACATTATTGCAGGATTAAAATAACCTCAATACTATGTTTCAGAAATGAGCCAGGCCTATATTACAAAATTGACTATTAGAATTTATCCATTTTTGTCAAGTTTACTTTTTTTTGACAAAATAAATTGTTAAATCAGGCCCAATTTATTCTTATTCCAACGTGCTAAAACAGTATAAATTAGCTCGTTTTTTTTAACAGTAATTAAAAACTATCCAATGAACAGCTGATTTTTGAAATACTCAATCTCAGTTCTATTCCACTCTATTTCCAACGTGCTAAAACAGTATAAATTGGCTTGTTTATTATAAACAGCTGTTTTGATCGCTTTATTTACTATTTCGTTGTTATTTTGTAACCAACATGACAACCCATAAGACCCTATGTTCAAATTTTTAAATTTTTAAATTTGATTTTCTCCAAAAATTGCGTTTTTTCACGAAATACAACTATATGGGTGTACTTAAAAATCAAAACTACACCTAAATACAAAATTTCTTTGAATTCGTTAGAGCCGTTTTCGAGATCCCCGACAGATACACAGATAGATACAAGAATTGCTCATTTAAAGTAAAAGGATTAAATGTGATTTTGTTAATTAATTGTTAGTTCAATAAGTTTTTTCTGAATACTTTTTTAATTAAACCAGACCTTAAACCCACAAGTTTTCAGATTCTTACTAGATTTTTCTGTACACTTTTAATAATACAAATGTCGTATTTTCAAACAATAATAATTATTATAATAACAAGTTTTTAAATTAATAATTAAAAGTGATTTTGCTTTTTTTGTTAGTTATATAAGTTTTTTTTCTGTAGATGTAAACTTTGACGTGAGTTGAGCGAATTTCCAAAATTAAATTTATATGTTTTAGGGTTTCAACCAACTATTTGGGAAATTGGTGTACTCGCGAAGGCTCTGAAAATACTAGTAGCATTTGTTTGCACCTCGGCCTACGACCCGCTTTGTGAGTTTACACCTCGACTTTGCGGCTTCAGATTATGGACTGCGTCGCTTCGCTCGCGCCAATTTGGGTGCATCCCTTCTATCGACCTCGGAACGGAAGCTGCTCCCAAGGTAAGTGGTATTTTACGTTTTGATCGATTTTGATAGAACCAGGCGGGCTATAAAGTCGTGTGAAAAACAAAATTTGCAGAATAATCTATATATATATATATATATATATATATATATATAAAAGCCAAATACCACTCACTCACTGACTCATCACGAAATCTCAAAAACTACTGAACGGATTGGAATGAAATTTGGCATGTAGCTTCCTCTAGGGCCATAGGTGCTCACTAAGAAATGGTTTCAAAAAATTCGAAATCTTAGGGGGTGGGGTCAAAGTTACTAAATCACGATTTCTCCAAAACTACCAACCGGATTGAAATGAAATTTGGTATGTAGCTTCCTCTAGGAACATAGGTGCTCACTAAGAAAGGATTTCAAAAAATTCGAAAACTTAAGGGGGGGGGGGTCAACGTTACTAAATCACGATTTCTCCAAAACTACCAAACGGATTTGAATGAAATTTGGTATGTAGCTTCCTCTAGGGCCATAGGTGCTCGCTAAGAAAGGGTTTAAAAAAAAAATCGAAATTTTAGGGTAGTTTGGTGGGGGGGGGGGTTAAAGTTACTTAAAAAAACCACCGAACGGATTGGAATGAAATTTGGTGTGCAGCTTCTTCCAGGGCCCTAAATGCTCGCTAAGAATGGTTTTCAAAAAATTCGAATTTTTAGGGAGGGGGTTCAAAGTTACTGAAAATCCCCATATTTTACTTTGATTTGTCTCTCCGTGCAAAGCCGGATCGGGTCAGCTGGTCTCCTATACTTATTGTTTTAGATAAAATCCCCAATTTAAAAGCCGCTAAATAGTTGCTTTAGCGCTATTCGTTTCACTCCCATTGGAAAAACTCGCTTCGCGAGTTGGCCCCTCGGATTTTCGGCCTTGGATTATTGACTGCTTCCCTTCGCTCGCAGCAAACCTGGCCGTCGGCCTCGGTTCAGAAAATTCTCCCACCGTAAAAGCACCTACGTGGTAAATACGAGTACTTTCATAGTATTTTACGTTTTGACCGAGCTACAAAGTCCAAATCAAGCGGTTTTCGGAAAACCAAGCGAGCTATAAGGTCGTGTAAAAAACGAATTGTGCATAACAATATCCTAGATATATTTTTTTTGTTAAGACCCCAAAAAAATAGTTTTAGTAAGAAAAATCTCAAAAAATGTTCATCTCCTGACAAAAACAAATGTAAACTTTGTGCTTAATACCACACGGGAGAAGTGTTTTTTTTTAACACAACTTACGAAACGAGGAAGCACAATGTCCATGTTTAACACAACTTGCGAAGTGAGGAAGCACAATGTCCATTTCGGATGTATGACCAATCAAACTGTACATTGTGTTAACGTTAACGGGTTAAGCCTACGACGCAGGTCAATCTGTTACACTTATATACACAACTCAAATATACTGAACTAGCGATGCGTTCGTGGCCTAACCGGCTAAGGCGCTAGTCGATGGCGGTTGACTCTGCTGGTTCGAATCTCGGCAAGACCAAAACTTTTTTTCAAACCGAAGGAATAGAGAGCGTTTCAGAAAACGCGTGACGGTAAAATCCGAGTCACCGCCAGCAAACATAGCGCCGAGTTACGCCTGTAGAAGTTTACACTTCGAAAACGTGCTTCCGGTTGTTGGATTTTTTTGGGCAAACTAATTCGTCCGAGAGATTAAGAAAACGTGTGTACCGAATTGGACTTTAAACGCTGCTGTTAGAGTGAGATGGGGTGGAATGAATAAAAGTAGTAAATTCTAGGTAGTATTTTACAACTAGTTTTAGCTCGTTCTTAATTCCGTATGAATAACAATTTGCGAAGACTGGTTAGCTTATACTAGCATAGATCATGAATAATAAAATAGATTATGCATGCATACGGGGGCTGTGTGCCGAAAAAAAGGTTGTCGGGAAAATAGTGCATGATCGCGCCGCGAGGTAGCGCTAGGGAGAAATCATTGGTAGCATTGGTGCTTCACACCGCTTCCGTCGTTTCCCCAATAGGTAGCGCCACTATCGTCGAATTTCCAGTGTATTCAAATATTGCATTGGATCGGAGTTATATTAGGTTATCCAAATACAACGATACTAGGGCCATCACCGAATAAGCTAGTATATTCTAATTATTTAGAATAAACTAAGCCCTAGTAAATACTTGGATGCCGCGCTTTCAAGTCTCAACATTAAATAATCCAAGTGTCACTCTTTGTTGCTTGTCTAGCACCCTTCTGTTTCATTTGCCTGCAAGTGAGGGTGTGTAGGTAGTTGACATGATGTCTGATGAAGAGTTTGATGAACAAGTTGATGAGGTGGGCAAGAGTATTGATAGGGCATTGATTGGTGAAAATAATTAGCAAATATCCAGTTATAGACAAATCTGCACTACCCTCTGTAATGGAATCAAAATCTAAAGCCTTAACTTTAATGACTGAAGAATTTTGTAAAGTTACAGCAAAGATACAAACTGAAACGCAGGTGAAAAAACTCTTGAATAATATGAAAACTGCTTTGAAGAAGAAAACAGATTTGAAAGCTGTGGGAAACAAAGTGATAAAACTTAAAGATTTGGAAAAGGACTTATTAAACATCATGAATAAAGAAGAAAATCCTGTATTCAGCAAAGTGCCAGTCGGTTGACAAAATACTCCAGCCATCAACCCTTTTTCAAACACTACAAAATTTTAAATACAAAATTCAATCTTATACAAGATTTAGTAAATTCGCTAACTTATTTATAATACCCACCCGGATCAGTAAGGTTTCGCAGTAGAATTTTCACTTTTTGGCGAGAGGAGAGTGCTCCACCTCGAGTCTCTCGGTGATCAGGCAAAAACTCAGAAAAGGCAAAAATCGATGTTCTCATCCTCAAACCTCAGTAACTGTTTACAATTACTTATATTTCTTTGTTCAAGGTAAGTCTTTCTCCCACGAACTTGCATAAACATCGCCATTAGGTTAGCAACTGATTAAAATTAGTCTGTTGTACCCATGGCCTGAAAAATATTAAGAATATACTATCCCTGGTTAGTAAAATCTAATGTTTATTCGTTCGGAAAGTTTAGAATATTCTAGTTATCCGGTGAGATTATAATTTACTAGGGATAGTACATTCTTTACAGTTTTATTAATATCAAGCATAGAATATACTTGAAACCGCCTTAGTTTAAGGGTCTTCTATACCTTGCGTAAAACAGCAAAAATATGCACTTCGTATTACCGAGTTTCGGACGCCGTTTTTCAACCTAAAAAGTTGTGAAACTTCTTAAATTGTTCTTAAAGGCTTTGTGCTTTTGTCTTATATCTCATAATTGAAAGAAATCGACGGCAACTCATTTTAATCAACAGTTTAAATGAGTAAAAATTGATTATTTTTAACGCATTTTTTGGGAGTTTAAAGCAACAATTTTCATATTTTAAGGTAACACGTAAAAAATAGAAAGCCTTCTTTATAACTTAAAGTAGTTTCCCAGATTATTAATTTATAAATAGAATCCGAAACACGGTATTACGAATGCATGTTTCAACGATTTTGCGGCTTGAGTCAGGCCTTTTGCATTGAAATCATACTGTACACTCGGGAGTTTTCTTCAAGGTAAAGAAGAGCCTTAAGCAAATACTAGTTTTTATTCATTCCACCCTACACATTTACTGCTGAAAAGTTATCGGAGGGCTAACTGTTTCATCCGCTTCTCTCACGCTGCAACCAAAGGCCCCCACAATAAGGCATTATATACATACAAATTTTAGTGACTTCCCAAAACATGTTCTTGGGACCCTGATCGGTGCTCACTGACCAGCCTGGCCTTAGATCTCACCATAAGAATCACCGCAGTAGCTCATCTTTCCTACGGAAATTCTTTAAAAACACAAAATCTCCAAAACAAACGCCCGTCTCAATCGATTCCCCAAATAGAGTCCCAAGTACGAAACAGACTGGCGCTCTATATGTGTTTGTCTAAATTTGAATACCGGCGGCATCTAACGAGAAACACCTGTAAACGGCTAGCAGCGCTGCCAACTTTACCGAACAATAATTGGTTGCAACATAATTGTAAAATTACTTGACAAAGTAAACATGAAAATACACGGCGGCCAATAGCTATCTGAGCCTACTTTGTTATCAAGTTCTGTATATACAGGGTGAGTTAAAATTCTGGCAACACCCTTCCAACTGTTTAGTGAAAAGCCAAATTCATAAAATGTTTATTAGGCATGAAAATGTACTTTTTTAATGTAAGGGGCAACTTTGACTCAATATCCAAACACGGAAATTTTTAAGGCTGCTTAAAATGTTTAAAGGCCTTTTCACACCGCGTTCACACTATGTCACTTGACGTCACGGGACAGACAGACGAGCAATTCACACCGCCACAGACGTCTGTCAGGTATAGGGACTACGTTTCAGCTCTGTCACGTCAGTTCACAGCTCTGTCTACGGTTGAAACAGCTAAAAACATGGCAAGTCGTTCGTGGTGCGACAGCGCGTTTACTTGAGCGTCATAGTTGAGATTGAGGCTCCGGAGGAGACATGCATCGTGGCATATGCGGACGACATTGGGGTCCTGATAGGCTCCAACAGCAGCCGAGTTGGAGAGGACTGCGGAATTGATGCTTGGCAGGATCAGAGAGGAGTGCAAAAACATAAAGTTGGATGTAGCCCCGATAAAAACACAATTCATCTTGCTCCATGGGATATTGAGGAGGCAACCTATTATTAGGTGTACAGGAGAGCTAGTTAGAGTGGTAGAGGAATTGAGGTATTTGGGATTGATATTGGAAAGAGGACTCACGTTTGGGAAGCACTCTAAGCAGGTGGTAGATAGAGCAAAGCGCCTGTTTGTCAAGATCCGGAGATTGGTGGGTGAGGAGTGGGATATACCTCAAAGGAACGCAAGAGTTTTTGAGATTATGGTCACCTTCGCCGCTGGCGCCTGGCATAAGAAAGCCAGAACTGCTATCGTAAAGAGGAACCTCTCAAGTGGCCAAAGACAGGCGCTTGCATCACGAGGGCATATAAGACTGTGTCAGCGGATGCTCTGCCGATGTTGGCGGGCGTTCTGCCTGTAGATATTCTTTTGGAGCAACGAGGAAGATTGTATGAGGCGCGGAAGAACTTAGCGCGTAAGGAGGATATTGAGTTTTACGCACGAGCTAGAAGGGAGATCACGCAGGAATCGGTCAGGGAGTGGTAACGTAGGTGGGAGTCGTCGGGCAAGGGAAGAAACACCTATTGGTGGTTTCCTTCGGTGGCGAGGAGGCTCTCGTACTCGTGGATCAGCCCGGGACCAATAACTTCGCAGTTTTTCACGGTTCACGGATTCTTCAAGAGAAAATTGTTCGGATTTAGTTTGGTGGACGACCCTTTCTGTGATTGCGGAGAATCACAGACCTGTGAACATCTGGTACTGCAGTGTCCCGGGAACGCCCATCTGAGGGAGAGTCCCCGTCTACCGGGAATTGAAGGAAGTGGAGAGGAGCTACTAACCACCAGGGAGAGGTACGGGGTGCTGACGAACATTTTTGCGGCGACCCACTCGTTGTACCGGGAATTGGACCAGGAGGGTGATTGATCGAGTCCTCTTGGAGTAGGGGGGGCTGCTTGAACTGAGTAGGGTAGTTTCTCTCTGCTCCGGAAGGGGAAACAGGGATAGCAAATGCATTCTGGGAAGCAACACGAGGGAGAAGACCCTCTGATGGACCTCCTGGTCTCGGTAGAGGGTGATGGATATATGGAGCCAATCAATGAAAAAAAAGCGCGTTTACTAAAAATGTGCCTTGGTTGGATGACGCCGATAATAGTTCGAGCAGTGATGAGGAACTCATGCTGTTGTACTCGGTTACAAACCGAACGCACTGGGTACATCCCATCAATCGGAGACGGGAACAGTGCGGCGGATATCATCATCTGACGGAGGACTTGAAGCCATTCAACACGGCTGTCTCTGTATTCCTCCAAATCTACATTCCACAGCACTGGACGGGTTCTGACAACTTCGAAAAAACAAACAGTACATCAACTTGTAACGAGTTAACGGAACTGCGCGAAAGAGTGCGTTCATGTGCGTGTTGGGGTAGTGGGCCAATGCGCATGCGCAAGGCTACAGACGTCGACCGATGTTTGAAAAGGAGCGATCCCGCAGATTCGTCTGTCGAGGTCTGTGGGGCTTTGTGAGGTCGGTGTGAATTGCACCATTTGAAACTATGGAAACAGATCTTTTGAAAAATCTTTCACGTGACCGCGGAGTGAAAAGGCCTCAAATGTAGACCCCCATGTGCATGGGCGTCCATATATTTTCTAGGGGGGGGGGGGCTAGACCGGGGTATGGGGCTTAACACGTTCACTGCTAAGGACGCACATGTGAGCTTGACACTGAACACTATGAGAAGCAGCCGACGCACAGTGCATTGCACGCCAACCCCCGTACTGGGAGAATTTTCAATACGCAGAGCATTGCGTGCTTCGCACGCCAATTTTAAGCCAAAGAGCTATTTTAAAATATTAGTGATTATTAAGTAGAAAGAGATTAGAAGACCCTCGCTCTCGTACGCACACTCACGAGCGCCCGGTACCCCACCCCTTGACCCGCGCGGCGCAGGTTAACGGCTTCGTGATACACAGTTACAAATTATGACACACTTAAATCGAATGATGATCCAAATTAAAATATTATTGCCATAAGCTTCTTTAAATTTCAAGAAAATTGAGTCCACCCAACGTATAGTTACAGTCAACAGGGTAGCGCCGAGGAAGTATATTTGCATTTTTAGTCAAACACATATTGCAGTATTAAAATACTAGTTTTATTTAAATTTTAAATCTATATATCGTTGACGTTCATGCAAAATGTCATATGTAAAAAAGTGCACTTTTCAGGAAACAATAAATAAAACAGTCTTTCAAGTTAAATTTTTGAGAGTGTGATATTTCTGTCGTTTTCCTGGTTTTTTTTTTAGTAAATGTATATATACATACATAATTACTTTAGTAAAATTATGCAAAACAGCCCCAGCCGGAGACTAGATATCTAGTCATATCCCGTCAGCTTGGAAACATCTTCTGATCAGAAAGACGCTACGTTATCCACTAGACTACGGCTTCATGAAGGAAAACTGACAAACTAACAAAACTTCAGTTACTTTACTATCGGTATAAATATTCCGTGTAAAGCAAAAGATAGTTTATCAGCACCATCTAGGAGCGGTTATAACAAAAATGTACCTTCATCAGCGCCATCTAGGAGTGTTTATAGAAAGTTTGCTTGGTGGTTCTTAAGTTTGAATCTGTATGAATTGTATGTGTGAGACATATGACATTTTGCATGAACGTCAACGATATTAACATAATTACACCGTGTTTGGTTTCTTGGAATTGCACGAAGTTTACAAATAAATATACTGATAGCGGCAATTAAATTCTATATTTTAAAGAAGTAGCAATTACACACTCCAGTGTACGAGTCATGTACCTGCCAGGTGGGACTGACGCAGGCAACTGCATTTGTGTGCTTGTGTGTGTAAGGATTCCGTCTCCACAGCTCCTAGCGGGCTACCTGGCGTAATATGACAGTTTTGACAGCCGAATTGAAATTCACAAAAGCAACGAACCCAGTGGTAACGGCGTGCTCCCAACTGGATGATCAGCACTGGAATGACGCAAATTTAGCGTACATTTCATTGCACACATTACCTATAACCCAACCTAACCTAATACTCCTCGGACTCTAATACTAATTACTATGTTTTATAACTTAGATTGAGTGACCTAATGGATTAAACCCTTGTACAAAATAACAGATGTATTATCTTTAACATTTCAATGTTATTTAAATGGGGAAAATGTATTAACTTTGATTGGCTATTATTTTGGACAGAGTCAACATACAGATTTCCGCTTTGCGACAAGCATCTTCTTTTATCAAGGCCTTTAAAATGAGCTGTCACTAATAAGGGTTCCCGTTTAAAATTTTCGACTTACCTCCCAAGTCGATTTTTGGGGAAGGGGGGTTGAAATTTACGATACGCCAAAAAAACTCCTTTTAAGTTCATGTTAACAATCCCCAAAGCAAATCAGTCTATTTCCATTAATACAAAAAATAATAGGGGAATGTGGGACTTTTGGGACACATGGTTTGTGTTCGCACTCTAGCGGCCGCATTTTAAGTCCGATTTGGTCCAAATTCGGTACACATGTTGGTAGTCTACGTCGCTCGGACGAGTTCGTTAGCCAAAAAAATCCAACAACCGGAAGCACGTTTTTTGACCGGAAGTAACTATTTTTTTAGAATTTCCTACGAGAATAAAATAATGTTTTTCACAGTTTTTTCTACAAATACAAACGCAGGACGTTATTCTGCACATTTTGTTTTTACGCGACCTTATAGCTCGCTTCGTTCCTCCAAAACCGATCAAAACGTAAAATACCATAAAAGTACCCGGTTCAAAGCCATGTGGTGGATTTTACCGTGGGGTTGGCGTGCGAAGCACGCAATGCTTTGTGTGGTGAAGATACTCCCAATACGGGGTTTGGCGTGCGAAGCACGCAGTGCTTTGTTTGTTGAAGATACTCCCAATATTTGCGGAATAGCGTGCGAAGCACTCAATGCGTTTTATATTGAACATACTCCCAATATTCGGAATGGCATGCGAAGCATTTTGCAGCTATTCAGCACCGTCGTGAATAAACCTATTTCCCAAATTAATGGTTAAAACATAGGCTTATAAATTTAATTTTGGAAATTTGCTCAACTCACGTCAGCGGTTCAGCTGCGTGGTCGAATTATTATATTACTGGACTTGATTTGTAATGTTAAACCAAATCATTCTGGTAATATATAAGTGGCTCTAATGGTCATTCAAGATTAACTGCGAGCATCTTAAAAGTACGATATAAAATTACATAAAAAGTACATAAAATTCATAATTACTTTAGAATTCGAGGCGTATCATGTCTGCAATGAAAACCATTACGGATTCGTTTTAAAAGAGAAGATATTAACCCTCGTCACTTCTGCACCACTGAGCAGACCCTTTGATTACGGCCTCGACGCTGTGGAGACTAATTTACCCTCGGCGCTGTGGAGACGACACCGTCGTGTGTAAGAGTCTCATAATCCCTTATAGGCCAGTCGGTAGAGGTCATTTAGACCAAAAGTTCCAGTAATTTACAATACGGCTGATTTTTTTTATAAGTACATTAAAGTACAGTATGTAGATTAACATTAAAAAAAGTTTACCAGTCTATCGATTTCCCAAAGTCGAAAAAAAATGATAATCGATAAAAAGATTATCCTTAATATTTCGAGCTGGGATGAAGATAGAAAAAAATAAAAAATACCACAGTGTAAGGGAGATATTTTACGACAAAAAAGGTCACATGTATTTATTTCGTCCGAGCAATGGTTTGTCTGGAAAAAATTAGATAATGCAGGTATGTATTTTGCAGCAGGGGAAATCACTAAAAGGGGACATCTTATTCATATATGAAGGTTTGGCTCATTCTAAATTGGCCGAATTTTAATATATCGAATTGAAACTTGACGTAGGAGTTAAAATATATATTTTAAATATTTATGCTGAGTCTCAGCTTGTTATCTTGAAAATGACTCGATCTAGGAGTCGATTTCGATTATCGATTTTAGGAGTACCGGACCTACGAACTAATTTCAATCTATTCCAGTTTCGTCAATTTTTGGAATATCAACATCAAATTTGTTTTACAAGTTGAGTACACCAGTATAAATATTCTTAGTAAGTATGAACGATTTTTGTCGTGCTATTTTTAAAAACGAGGCGCTTGAAAGTAGTCTTCTGTTTTACCTATCTCGTTTTAACTATAATACATTTGGATTCAACGACTCCATATTCGACATTTTTGAATATATCGATTTAAAAATTGGTACATAAGTTAAAAACACAATTGTTTTTTGCTATACTTATTTTAAAAACTATATTTAAAAAATTGACTAATCTGCAGCCGACTAACTCAAGCGTTTTGATGAAAAATCTAAAAAGGTCTAAAATTATACTTTTTTAAGTTACTTGTGCTTTGAAAAGTAAACAATAAAAAAGGTTTATACTCCTTGATCTTGTTTGAATCTATATATTTAATAACATGTAAAAAAACTTTCAGGTTGATATTTTAAAAATTTTCTAAACTGGAGCTGTTTAAAATGAATTGGTGGGTCAGGTACTCCTAAAATCGATAATCGAAATCGACTCCTAGATCGGGTCATTTTCAAGATAACAAGCTGAGACTCAGCATAAATGTTTAAAATATATATTTTAACTCCTATGTCAAGTTTCAATTCGATATATTAAAATCCGGCCAATTTAGAATGAGCCAACGCTTCATACATGAATAAGATGTCCCCTTTTAGTGATTTCCCCTGCTGCAAAATACATACCTGCATTAACCAATTTTTTCCAAACAAACCATTGCTCGGACGAAATAAATACATACTAGTTAACCGCCCGTGCTCCGCTACGGGAATAATTTCAGCAATAAAAGACATAATTAACATATACTGTTTATCTTTGTATTTGATTTAGGAGCTGCTTTTTTTTGTACATAAAATACAACTGATAGTTGGCCTGTATAAATATTGATGTTAATCAAACAGATATATTAGTTAAACCAAATGAAAGTTTCATATTAATACCAGTTTCATTTGATAAATATTGTTTGAACTGCGCAATGCTGATAACCTAATAAGCTACTTATGAATAGCAGATGTTAATTGTTCATGTATTCATACATTCGTTATTTGTGATTTATCCTGTAATAAAAACAACAAAAATATCGAAAAAAGTATTATTTAATTTTTTAATTAAGCCGATAGGATGCGTACTGCAGTAATGTAGTTTTGTTTCGTTGATTTACATTGCTACGATCATGTTTTGTTTGGGGTTTCCATCCAAAGTCACCATATAGGAACAACATATGATAGGCCAATGGGTCTAAAGATGGGTCAATTACAGAAATTTTACGAACACCATTAGATCCTGAATACACTTTCAACTTTCTCTCCCCAGGGGGATCACCATCTTCTGACCGGAAAATAGCAGCCACATCTGTTTGAACGGCATCATTGTAGCGTCTCCTGTCACTCAGTTTGTCTTCCACTATACCTATTCATAAGAATTTCAGAGTCAGATTTACAACACATATCTGCCATAGCTCTAAATGAAGATATGAAGGGATTGATAGAATAAAGATAGTTACTTAAATAACGCATCAGCAGTTGGTCGTATTTCACAATGGATCTTTGACTTATTATGTGAGTACCGGTAACAGCTTTGTTTACGTCGTATATATAAAGTTGGGCATACTTTGGTTCATTGTTAGAGGGTATTAATGGTCCAATCCGGTGGTAAAAAGAGTCGTGGATCTTGAAGTTATATAGACCACCAGATGTTGATTCGTCTAAGTGAGACTCAGAACTCACCATTGCAAATGCGGAGTTGTATGATCTTAAATTATTAAAATAGTTTTTTGAACTTTTTTTTGTTTCTTTTATAGTCGATGTAGCCCCATGATAAGACTTTTATAGTCTTTTGTAGTTCATGTTGATAAGATTTTCCATGAACTCAGAATGTTAATAAGGAGTTAATTTTACCTTCCCCTTGTGACAACATAAGGCGAATATATTTGTGTCCCTGTTAGTCTGTTCTGACTCAAAATTCGTAGATCAGTAGTGACATAAATATCCAATTTAACGGCCCTAATTCAAAAGAGTCTGTGTTTTTTATAGGGACTTCCAGAGCACATTTAACACCATCGCTGCTCTTTACTTAAAAAAAAAAACAGTAGGACGTTAAACACACAAAAAAAATCGATGGTTCTCTAAGGTTTTTTGGATCAGGTTGTCTCTTTACGCCCAGTTAATTACTTTTTACCTTTTCTTTTTTTTTTTGTACTTTTCACACTCTGGGGATTATGAGAAAGTTTTATAACGCTATAAATGACCCGAGTCAACATTGCCACTAAACATCAAGTCACACACTTCTTCGCCAGAACCGAAATCGTAAGTCACAGTTTCTCCAGCAACTTCCCTGTGCACTCTAAATAAATAGTTAGGGTGTAGTTCACTAATACATTGTAATTCCACGTACCCAGCGTACTCGCCATATCGAGAAAGTGAAGTTTGGTCTTGCTGAACGTCAAACACTGGTCTAGAGTAAGATGCATCACCTACGATAAAATATGATTTTATCATAGGTGATGAATCTTACTCTTGAATCTTCCCACTCATTAGCAATTTTCTGTACAACGTGCAAACGGATTTCCCTATGATTGTTCTGTTTCTGTTGGCCGTAGAGAAGGAATGATATTGATCGGAACAAACAGTTTCCGTCGAACGTCCCCTACTATGGGTATTATTTCACTTTCCATACTCAAACTTAAACTCAATTAACACCAAAACATACAAATAATGTTCAAATACATTTATAAATAATACCTTGTGGTATAAAAGTTAACAAATATACTTTTCCTTGTTCAGAATAGTATGTTTATTAACAGGAACTCCTAGATTAATAATTAGCCTAAATACTGAAAGTGAGGTTATAAAAATAATAAGAAATTTCTGACAGCTGACAAATATTAAACAGCTGACGGATAATTTATAATTACAACTGGATTTTATTATTCTTCAATAATAATTGTATTGATTCAACCTTTGAAGGGCTGTAGGTAGTAGCCCTTAGAAAAAACGTAAATTCTAAGGAAATTCAAAGGTAAAAAGAACCAGTAAGGCTCAGGTCTACACTTAATCAAAAACCTAATCATAAAATTATAGAAATACAAATATAGTTGTTTCAGATTTTGAAATCAGGTGTTAATATTGGTTATTTACTATCAATTACCGTATATTATCAATAAATAGGCCTACTATTAAATTATAATATGTCTTATTTATTTTTAATTAGGATGTAACATAGTGTTTTCTTTTTTTGAATTCCATAACGCAATTTTGTATTGGTTTGTGTGTGTTGAAACATGTGTTGGTTCAGTCTAGGCCTAACTTAAAATATTATTTTGTACTAAGCTGGACATCCGAATCAACAGTTTTATCTGTTATTTTATTCAATTAGTTGCTATGGAAATGAATGTAAATACATTCAAGAAATAATTATTATGTTGGTTCAAAAGTCTAGGCCTAACCTAAAATTATGTTTAATTTATTTTACCTACCTTAATGGCAATTTAATTTATAGTTTTGTGTACATCTTTGCACTGTACGTTTTGATAGAAGTTTCATTTTTCAATTGCAGTTTTTTTTTGTTTTTCATAATGTTGCTTATTTATTTGTATTACAGCTGTTTAGACGTTATGGGTTTAACGCCCAACTTGATCCTGTGAATTTGTTAAGTTCCGACTAAATTTACAAATAGTGAAATAAAAATGTTTTCATCAATATGAATTCTAGCCTATGTTACTCAGGGATAGTGTAGCTTTTTATTTAAAAAAAATTCAATTGGTTCAGTAGTTCCAGAGATTACCCCATACATAAAAAAATTACCTCTTTACAATATTAGTATAGATGGTGTATGTTATTTTTACTTCAACAAATGGCTTTGGTCACAAAGTTAGAAAAATACAGATAAATTTTTTCAAGTTTGAAATCAGCTGATAATGGACATATCATTGGAAACGGCTGACTATTGAACACTAACACATTATTCTATTATTTAGTTACAAAAAAGAAAAAAACTACAAACATACAGCAATTTAAAATATACAAAGTTCAAACTTATACACCAAAACATACAAATAATGTTCAAATGCATTTATAAATAATACCTTGTGGTATAAAAGTTAACAAATATACTTTTCCTTGTTCAGAATCGTGTTTTTATGAACAGGAATTTCTAAATTAATAATTATTTTATTACATACTGAAAGTGAGGTTATTAAAATAATAACAAATTTCTCACAGCTGAAAAATATTAAACAGCTGACGATTAATTTATGATTACAAATAAATTTTATTCTTCAATAAGAATTGTATTGACTCGATTTTTGAAGGGCTGTAGGTCGTAGCCCTTAAATAAGTCGTAAATTCTAAGAAAATTCGGCAAACCTACTCACTATCCTCTTTAATTTGACACATAAATATTGAAGATTGGTTCAGTAGTCACTGAGAACTCAGACTTTCAACTGTGTATTAAATATATAGATGACCTTTTTTGTTGAAAAATACCTCCCCTATACGATGGTATTTTTTATTTTTCTCTATCTTCATCCCAGCTCGAAATATTAAGAATAATCGGGAAAAAAATGATAATCGATTTTTTTTTCGACTTTGGGAAATCGATAGACTGGTAAACTTTTTTTATGTCAATCTACATACTTTAAGGTACTTATAAAAAAAAAATCAGCCGTATTGCAAATTACTGGTAGTTTTAACCTATACCGACTGGGCTATTATGTGCCACGGGGAAACGAATGGACTACTTTCAAGTAGGCCTATCGTATTTTTGAAAAGGACCAACTCGGTTAAACTACAATTAATATAAGTACCCGTTATTGTGGCATCAAGTTAATGACGGTTTAATTATTGTAGATCAACATTTAATGGATGTTCTACGACGATTGAAATAAAGATTTAAGGAAATATTAATTTTAACGAAAGATTAAATAGTTTAACGATAAACTACCCTTAGTACAACCATTGTATTTGGATAACCTAATAGAACTCCGATCCAATGCAATATTTCAATCCACTGGAAATTCGACGATAGTGGCGCTATCTATTGGTGAAACGACGGAAGCGGTGTGAAGCTCCAATGCTACCAATGATTTCTCCCTACCGCTACCTCGCGGCGCGATCATGCACTATTTTCCCGACAACCTTTTTTTCGGCACACAGCCCCCGTATGCATGCATGATCTATTGTATTATTCATGATCTATGGTACAACCCTGCCTTTAGTATACAAAGTTTTTCAAATACTCTAATTTCTTAAAAGAAACAGTATTTCACAATATATGTTTAAGATGAGAAATTGTAGTAAACGAGCTGCATTGTGTTAGCGTCAAGAGAGCTTTAGTACGAGACACGCCCACACTTCACTCCATTTGGACAGGTGAGCTATTTGCGTGCATTAACAAAAACTAAAGCGCGATTCATGTCAAACAAAACATTCACTCTTCCTTAACAAGTCTGTCGATATTTAAATTGTTCTTTCAGCGCCGTTTCAAACTAGGTCGAGTGTTTGCCTCTCAGAACAAATCGTAGACTAAACCTTCGTAGAGGTGCGCCTCGGTGTAAGGACTAAAAGTAGCTCCATCCTCAACCAGTGGCGGCTCGTTGTGAGGTTGTTTGGTTGCACAACCCCCAAGAAAGAAAACAAATAATTAAATCACATTAAGTTTAATATTTCTTTAAATATCAGAGCATTATCAATATCAACCTCATTTCAATCCAAAATTATACGGCCAAGAACGTCCCCAAAGTTTGAAAAGCCGAAGAACATCGGCCCAACCTTCGCGCACAGCGTCCGGGAACGCACTGCTTCTGCAACCAGAGTCTAATGCAGCTATTATGGGTCTGCTGTAGTGGCGGCCATCTTGGATTTGTATCCCATAAGAGCAATGTTAAATTTCAAACCATTTATTTCGTTTATTTTTTATCATAAAATTGTTTGCAAGGTCTCATTTTAAGCATTCACAATACGCATCCGTTTTGCATTTTATATTTTTTCAAATGCTTTTGATTTGTTATGTAATTGACATTTTGTAAGTATAAAGTTTGAATTTTTTCCCTAATACAATAAAAAATTAATAATGAAAAATAATTTGCAAGCCGGATCCGAAATTTTATAAAGAATGTTCAGTTTTGTTTTCAACGCTCATTTACAAAAGATGTACTTATGTCAAAGCGTTCAGCTGCAAGAAATTGCACTGTTTAGATAGGGATATAGTGAGAAGCGCTTGCGTTTCCGGTTGCTTTCTCGTTTACTGGAGCACACCTTAACATTGAAAGTAGTGGGGGGGTTTGTAACTAGTTGCTATGACAACTTACACAAAGCCTTCAGGTTCGCAAAAGTTCTGCAACTCGCCACCGGGGCGCTAGGTTTTTGCCCGCCAGAATGAATTATTGGTGTTTTGTCGTATTTCATGATTTGTTTAATGAATAATGCAAGAAATTTTGAGGTTATGAGTTGTTAGTTTTGTTCTCGTATTTTGACTAGCTGTGTTTGGTATTTGTTTGTTTTAAACTGTGTTAATATTTTTAAGTGTGTGCCTTTAGTCTGGATTATACTAGTAATGCGGAGCGAGTAAATGTAGTACAGTACATAGTTAAATCCATTACAATAGTGCTTTTTACATTATTCTTCATAAGTTGTAGCAATTTGAGTGGGCCTAGACAGAGAGTGTAGTGTGTAGTGATGATTAGACGCCAATCAAAAGCTGTTAATATTATTTTCATAATTAATATTCATGCCATTCGTGATTTAATTACAGTTTTAACGATAGGCCACAACCTATTACCAAAATGTTTGAACCCATTATCCCAAATCTATTTTCAAACATCCATACAATTCAAATAATAATTGTTCAACAAAAAAGGATAGGCCAAGTTCCTAAATAAGATATGGGGCGAGTTCATAAATCCGATTAAGTTAATTCTATGTTCAGGTTATGTTTATTATAAAATTTTAATTCTGTTAGCCCATCTGAAGAACAGACGGATGGACTTTGTTTTTAAAATGAGGTTAGTGATATTTAAACATATAATGTGCCTGCATTCTATGTTTATTCATGGATGATTTAAATCGTTATTTTCAGTTTGTTTACTACTAGGGGAGACCCCTGCGTGCTCCGCACGCCAACCCCCAATGGAACCTTCTAAAAACATATGTTATGTTTTATTTATAATAAATGTGTAGGATTAATAATAACCTCAAAACTAAGATGGTAAATAATGTTAAATGTTCAAATTGTTATATTTTATAACAGCAGTTATAATAATGGTTAAAAGAACCAGCAAGGCTCAAGTCTATACTTTAAAACCCTAACCTAAAACCCAGAAATACAAAAATAATTGCTTCAAATCAGCTGTTAATGGAAATATTGGAGCAAACAGCTATATTATATGTTATTTTATTCAATTGGTTGCTATGGTAATAAATATAAATACATGTGTTGGTTTATCATTGCCTAACCTAAGAATTTTTTCCGACTAAATTTACAAATATTGAAATAAAAAATGTTTTTATCAAAATGAATTACAGCCTACGTTACTCAGGGATAGTGCAGCTTTTTATTAGCAGTGCCAGAGATTACCCCCTACATACAAAAAAAAAACTTTACTTCTTTATAATATTAGTAGGCCTATAGATTTTATTGTAGGCTAGTAGTACCCTTAACTTAACTGAAAGCTACAAATTATTCACTTGTTCGTAATGGTAACCAAACCATTTTAATGGATTTAAGTTAAAAATGTTGGTGTAATTAAGACAAAAACGTATAATTCCACGTGTGATTCCGCATTTTAAATAATGTGTTAATTTGCACTCATATTCCAGAACCCCCGGAAATTCTCTCTACATAATTGCAACCAATTAATAACTCACCAGCCGCCACTGGTGCTCACAAAGCAGAGATTTAGGACCCTACTAGCCTCGTAGCCTGCAGCAACAACCTGTTGATCGGTTAGTGTTCGACAAATAACACTTTGGCCGTTTCGATTGCATTACCTTTTATACTCGAAGTCCGCAGACGCTTACGTGACGAGAGCCACGTCCTCACTCGTGAAGGGCTTTCCACTCGTCAGAACTAAACCTGAAGCGTTAAGTACACAGTTCACGCGTATAGGGCAGTCCGTACTTAATTAGCGAATTTCCATAGGAATAAACGGTACCGGATAACTGCCACATACTTTCTCCCAGTTGAAACTTTATACCTTCCCAAGAGTAGCATAGGCGGTGGTTATTTAGAATTGCAAAAGTAGGAAAATGTTACCATGGAAAATATTAGATGCATGTAACACACATCCATATTATATTATTATTATTCTTTAAACTATTCAATCGATTTCGAACAAATTTGCACCAAACATGTCAATTAGGCCTGTATAGATGCGCAAAAAAATGTTTTGAAAAATTTGGAAAAACAACCCCCGTTTTGACCAAAAAAACCCCAAAATCAGCTGTTATTATTACCTAAACGAGAATTTTTAGAAAGATGCGGGTTTTTGCATATGGTAGGGTACATTAAGGGCTACAAATGAGCAAAATTTTATCAAAATCGTTAGAGCCGTTTTTGAAAATTTTTGATTTTTCTCGTTTTTTGACAATTTTTGAGGGGTAAAACCCCTTAAAAAATAAAAAATTTGAAAAAATGAATAAAAACACCTGGAGATATTCCAGAACCACACATTCATACCAAATTTCATCAAAATCGGACCGTTCGTATGGTCTCCAGCTCTGTACACATCCTAACAGACACACGGACAGACATCACAAAAAAAACACTTTTTTGGGTTCAAGGAGCACCAAAACAAATAATTCCACTAGAAATATTTTTGGGTTCAGGGAGCACTAACACAGATAATTCCACTAAACATTTTTTTGGGGTTCAGGGATCACCAAAACATATAATTCCACTAAAAATTCAAATTCGAAAATTTGGACGAAAACAATACTTTCTCCATATACTACGTATGGGGTGGAAAAAGTAAAAATGAGCTACTGCAGTGGCCCTTATGAGACCTAAGGCCGGGAGTAGCACCGATCATGGTCCTCAGAACACGTTTGGGATGCCATTATTGGTCCAAATTTTATACACACGTTGGTGCACGGTGGCCGTGATTGTTAAAGCGTCAATGCTTTATCAATCGTCATGGCAACCATCAATGGAAAGGTTCCGGGTTCAATTCCCATTGACCCCGAATAATTTTCTAAATGGTTTCTTAACAGACATCGTTGGCTGTGGTTCGGATTCCACGTAAAACTGTAGGTCCCGTATTCATTAGCCTTAAGTGCAAAACAGTAGGACGTTAAACACAAAAAAAAAGACTTAGTCGTTCGGACGAGTTCGTTACCCCCAAAAAAACCCCAACAACCAGAAGCATTTTTTTCACAGCGAGTGCCTATTTTTTTAGATTTTTCGTAACAGAATGATATTTGGGGGGAGGGGGGGTTTCTAAGAAAATAAATGTGGGATATTACTCTGCACATTTCGTTTTTTCACGCGACTTTATAGCTCGCTTGGTTCCTCCAAAATCGATCAAAACGTAAACTACCGTAAAAGTGCCCGGTTCAAATCCACGGTTTCCGCTACGAGTGGAACAAGGAGCGCGTGAGTGGAAGCTTAAGTGCAAACACATTCTAGTAATATATTTCGTATACAGCGGCAGCCATTCAGTGCTTTCGTGAGTAGAAAATTTTCCCGAATAGTTGGTTGAAACTCTAAAACGTATAAATTTAATTTTGGAAATTCGTTAAACTTACGTCAGTGGTTTAGGTGCGTTATCGAATTATCTTCAAGGGTCTTCTATACCTTGCGTAAAACAGCAAAAATATGCACTTCGTACTACCTTGTTTCGCACGCCGTTTTTCAACCTAAAAAGTTGTAAAACATCTTAAATTGTTCTTAAAGGCTTTGTACTTTTGTCTTATATCTCATAATTGAAAGAAATCGGCGGCAACTCCTTTAAATCAACAGTTTAACTGAGTAGAAATCGATTTTTTTTTAACCCATTTTTTGGGAGTTTTAAGCAATAATTTCCATATTTTAAGCTAACACGTACAAAATATAAAGCCTTCTTTATAACCTAAAGTAGTTTCCCAGATTATTAATTTATAAATAGAATCCGAAACACGTTATTACGAATGCATGTTTCAACGATTTTGCGGCTTCAGTCAGACCTTTTGTATTGAAATCATACTGCACACTCGGGAGATGTCTTCAAGGTAAAGAAGAGCCTTAAGTTTGGTTATATATTCATGTAAACAGAGTTTCCTCTTGGCTAATTTCTGTAACAGACGATACAGTACAAAATATCGATCTATCGCCGCGAAAGAAGCGATGTCGCTAATAGTGTAGAGAGAGAATGTACAGTGAGAAGGTCTAATAAGTCCGTGAATAATAGACAACCTCGCGGTACGTGATTTTAAGGTCATTTCCTATACCTCAGGGCTGAAATCATTTGATATGAACACATATACAGGGTGTCCCCAAACTCCCACTTGTGGATTTGTTCCTGGGATCGAGGCAAACATATTTCACAATATATTATATACATAGGCCTACACGGTGCTTACTTTTCTTCTGTCTGTCTGTGTGTGTTTTTTACAAAATAATTCATGTCTAGAAAACGGTCTGACCGATTGAGTTCAAACTTGACATGAAGTTTAACCTAGCAATGATCTATTTTAAGAAAAATATGCGATCATATCAAATCATGCGTTTCAAATCCAAAAACCGTACATATTTTTGGGGTAACCGTACCATAGATTACCCCCTACATACAAACAAACAAATTTTACCTCTTTATAATATTAATATAGACAGGCTATGCACGTTGAAAATCCCTAACGACTTAGACTCAGTTAAATTCAGTTTGTAAGCATAAGTAGTTTCCTTTGAAGAACGAAGTAAACAAAAAGAATTGAAAACAAAACGATTCAAATATATATAACAGCTGATTTCGTTCATTAGCTTTAATACTTCAAGAAAAATTAAATCATTTTATTATTAAAACGTGTTCAGCTAATTTTCAGTATATACACGATCGGCTACTGGTTCCCTATGCTACGTATTAACACAGTACACCCGGCGGTTCGATTCGGAGAAAGGGAACCGTTTCAATTCTCGTCTCGGTGCAGTATATACGCGAGCGTCTAATGGTTCCCTATGCTACGTATTAACACAGCACACCCGGCGGTTGGATT
>JAGFPH010004254.1:70304-82553 GCA_018207615.1 Philaenus spumarius
TTTTAACATTTCCTCTGGTTTGGTATGGACAAACTAGTTTGATCTAGATAAAACAAGTCTATCCTGAAATAGTTTGGCCAGTAAGTCACATAAATAAATTACACAAATAAAAGATATTCTGAGCAAGTCACAATGGTGTTTTTAATGCTCAGGTAAAATTAAAGTACACAGTAATAAAATCGTTTTCAACGTGGACCTACACGATTTTAACTAGGCCCTTTTTTACTGAACCAGAACACCAAACCTAATAATTTGATAAATTGGCTTTAGGCCTACATTAAAAATTTATTTTAGAAATAATTACCAAAAATTTCAATAATTTTTAAGTTAATGGTTTTTACTGTTTATTTCCCCCTAAATCCCATAAACATCACAATGAATAAGAACACAACACAATTATTAGAAGGAAAATAAATATAAAACTTAATTAATGTCAGTTTAAGAATGCTATCAAACAAACTAACATGAAAAATCATTGGTGGCAAACACATAAAACACTTTTTTTCACTACTTTCAGTAGGCCTATAGCCTATATAGCCTTTATATACAATTACATCCATTTTTCTTCCAAGTTAGGATAAATCCCCAAATTTGATTAAGGAACAGAGATAAACACATCACCATTTTAAATATAGGCTAAGTCTAAATGTCATGAAAAATGCTGAGTCTAATTCAGGGACATTACCACAGCAAATTATGGGGGGTGGGGGTGGGAGGGGAGATCAAAATGTAAAATTTCCCAACAATTTTCACCGTATTTCCTAACTCTGTGGTGGAGGTTCTATGGCATTTTTTTTAACAATGGACTTCCCTATTCTCTAAGTAGGGTTTTTAACACTGCATGAATATTGAATACTTTAAGAGTTTTTACAAGAATTTCAACATGCTCATCACATTATTGAAAAAAATTCCCCATACTTTTCCCCACCATTTTCTTTTCCATGAAATATTTCCCTCGAACTTAAAAATTTCCCCATTTTGGGGGAAAACTCCCCAATCCGGCAACACTGGCCTGGCGCAGTGCATGGCATGGTGAGCCACAATAACAAGAATTGGAACTAAATTCCCAATTCTTGGGATGATGCTCCCCTTGACGTTTCCTGGTCTAGTTAAAACAAATTAAAAATACGCACTAGCCTAATCAATGATATCTCTGACTAATCTATAAGATCTACATAAATTGTATGTAGGCTAGCTAAAACCAAAGGAAAAGAATCTAAAAAATATAAATACTATCCTTGTCATTTTCCTTCTTTCGTTCTTATTTTTGTTGGCTATTTTATCTGACCAAAATTAAGGAAGAACTGGAAATTAAATAACACAAGGAAAAGCATACAAAGCTGGGTACATATGATAGCTCAAACCATAGCTTGTTAATTTATAACACCACCGTTAAATCTGAAAATGTAAATACCTAGTTCTAGGTGATTCAGGTAAATCTTTTATGCTTAGATTATTTAAACTTAAAATCTACCACCGCGCTTAATGTTTGAAATTTCTAACAAGTTGCTTAGGTATAATTTAATAAACACGACTACGGTACTATTTAATCTGGCAATGCTATTGGAGAAAGTTTACACTACAACCCCTCAATTGCGGTAGAGGTGCCAACGTTAACGCAAGAAAATGCTCTAATATGTAATTGTAAGCCTTATGTTCAATTCTATTTCTAAACGCCTTAAATACTAGCCTATAAATGAAAACAGAAAATATAATTTAAAAAATGTAGCCTATTGTCCTAATTATAAACAGGAAAAAAACACTTTAAACTCAATTCACAACTTGTTCAATTGAGGAAGTATTAGATGTGTAATATATTGCTTTGCTATTCTATTAGGAGACAGCGTAGGCCTATTTAAAATTTTCCTAATTTTGTCTGAATGTTCCGTAAACTTGAATCCTAACGAAAGAAAAAGCCAAGATATTTATAGGCCTAGACTACACACAGCCTACTTGTTTGAACACATACAATGTGCAGGCAAGTTCAATTTCATCAGCAATTTTAAATAATAAAGAACTGGTAAACAGTATCATACGATTTTAAAGATATTTTGTTCATTACTAATAATTGCTACTGGTGCTTTACCCCAAGAGTTGAATTTTAAACCTACTATTTTACATAAATAGTCAGTCAGGTTAGAAAAATGAAGTTACAAACAAGAATGTCTAATGTGAGAAAATGTCAATCTAACCTAACCTTGAATAACTTATTTGATCTTTAGTAGCTCCAAGAAAATATGTCCTAGGCATAGATATGACAAACCTCTTTAACTGATAAGAAAATAATAACATAGGTTGCTCTGTAATAGAAAACATCTAGGCCTAACTAACAAAATCAGAATAGAGCATAGTAAGCTATCGATCATTCTAGAACATTTAGAAACCTATTACAACAATAAAAAAGTATTTTTGAATTCTGTCAAAAAACATGTTCAGGCCTAACTTACTATATAGCCTAAATTTGTGTAACTTTAATTAAATCATAAATTATTGAGTAGGTTAGCTTCTCCGGCATCATATATTTATTTACTTTTACATTAGGCCTACCAGTAAGTCATATTATGGTGTTGTGTATAATTTGGACTTATAGGACCATTTTATTAGAACACTTTCAATTGACTTCAATAGGCCTATCATTTTTAAAATTTTAATTTAATAGATTCTTATTTATAAAATTATCTTGTTACTTTAAGCAGAAACTAAAACTCCTTAATTAAATCTAAATGCAACACTTATAGGCCTAGTAAACAACAAAATGTCAATGCCCATAAGTAACCCTCCCTCCCTATAAATATTAATTAACCATACTATTATTAAATTTTAGAATTTATACTACTCTAGGATGACGGTCAATAGACCCAACTAAGGGTAGGGTAATAAACCTTGTAAACATCTTTCTAACTAAAATTAATATAGGCTACTAACCATTTCAAAAATGTAAATATTGTAGGCTAGGTCTTGCAGAAAATTTAAATCTGCTAAAATAAAAATTAAAAGAGGGTATTATTTGCTAGAACTTTGTAAAAGTTAGGTCTAAATACAAATAAGCTAAATAATAACTGTACTAAGTTTTGTATTTTGGGGAGATTCAAGCTAACTCATTTTAAATCGAGATTCGCCAAATATTTTCTTTATAAAAAAAAATAAAGTATCCTGTGCTCGTGCCCGTAGGTAATAAATTGTAAACAATTACTCCTTGATAACTGATAGTGTAACAAAACAAATAAAAGCAATGAAAGCGTGAACTAACCTAGAATTAAAAGCAAGACTTAAAATAGTATTACTCACGTTCTTTAATCCAATATCTTTACAGATTACACTAAACACTGCGTATTCACCAATCACTACTCCACTAGTACATAAACATTAGTTATTATTTAATAAAACTGAAGATAACAAAATATTTCTAAAGTTGTAACACAAAACCGTTATATCCAGAATATCTCATACGACATGACCGGGAACGGAACGGAAAATGAACTAAAAACAAAGCTAAAAGCTATCGGTGGCTATCGTTACATTATAATACCTCGGCTCATTGCCAACAACAAAGACTACTGCTGAACTCTAGTAGTGAATCAGTTAACTAACGCCAAACATTGTTGAGCAATTTAAAACAGAAACGACTTAAATTTCTGTAAAACTATTTCTAAATTATTACAGTTTGAATGCAACGTGAATTTTCAAGGTAAATTATTTTTCATTACACTTAAACTAAAACTGCTGTTTTCTATACCTGTTCATAAGCCTGTATTACACTATCAATTTTCTTTGTCAAAGATCTTTAATCAAATTTCTTTGATGCAATATATATTTTATTTTATTTTTGTATAATATAATATTTATTTTCTGGTTCAATGTATTATTCATTATGCACAGAAAATAGGTCTATGCAATATTTGATAGTGTAATATTTAATCTTTTATGAAAGTTGGCACACGTAAAATTTCTTTTGTCAAAGTAAGACACGTAAGTCCTTATTTTCCGTGCACTACACCGTAAATCTTACCGTGCACCAGCTGATTTCACAAATAAGAATAAACGTATCAGTTTTATGTAAACAGCTGATTTTACAAATAAGAATAAACATTTATCAGTTTTATGTAAACAGCTGATTGATTTTGTCAATAACAGAAAAAAATCAAACAAGTTTTAAATGTTTTTTTGAAGTGAAAACTTCTTTAGCGGCGTTGGGCACTTTTTGCTTGGGGAAAAAGCATTGAATTCGCGACCGTTACCACTCGAGATATAGTATGTATTATATATATATATATATATATATATATATGTATGTACGCAACGCGAATATACTACATAGCACTTCTTATTGGGAGAGGAAAAAGCATCAAACTCGCGACCGTCACCGCTCGAGATATAGTATGTATGTATATATATATATGATATTTGTGTTATATGTATATTAAATACCAAAGTCAGCAAAGTCATTAATGTTTTAAATTTTTAATATATTATTTGACTATAGACAATCATTTTTATGTTATTTTTTAGATTTTATATTAAATGGGTCAAGGTAAAAATAATTCTCAAATTTCAGATTAAACCAATATAACCAACGATTTATATTCATGACAGTTTTCATTTCTGATGGCAGTCCCACGACTGTTTCATTTTTTTATATAAAAATATGTTTTGGTTAAAAGTATGTTACTTTTTCGGTGTAGTATAATGAAAAAAATTACTTTCTCACTATACTATAGTATAGAGAAAGTATAGTGATTGCAAAAAATCGATGTTGAGATATTTGTGGAAATATCCGTTTTGGGACCCCCTGAGTTCAAAAAAGTGGGTTTTACAAAATGTATGTCTGTATGTCTGTCTGTATGTATGAATGTATGTATGTCTGTATGTATACAAAGCTTGAGCGAAAGCTATTCGATCGATTTCAAACAAATTTACACCAGACATGTCAAGTAGGCCTGTATAAATGCACGAAAAACGATTTTGAAACATTTTGAAAAACAACCCCTTTTTGACAAAAAAATCCAAAAAATCTGTTATTTTTTTATAAAAACGGCTCTAACGATTTTGTTAAATTTGGCTTATTTGTAGCCTTTAATGTACCCTACCATATGCAAAAAACCGCGTCTTTCTAAAAATTCTCGTTTAGCTAATAATAATAATAACTGATTTTGGGGTTTTTTTTTGGCCATTAAGGGGGTTGTTTTTCTAAAATTTTCAAAAAAAATTTTCGTGCATCTATAGGTACAGCCCAAATTGATGTGTTTGGTGCAAATTTGTTCGAAATCGATCGAATAGTTTTCTCTCTATATAATAATAATAATATTTATTACTTAATGTCCTACTTTAATATATCACCTCTCCTACTCTCCTACAATTAATTATGAAGTCACAGTGAATCTGTTTAATAATTTAGATATGTTTGTGAGAAAGTATGTGCCAGTTCCTGGTACCGTTTATTTTTTTATAAAAAGATGTTTTAATTAAAAATATGTTACTTTTTCGATGTAGTATAATGAAAAATATCGTAGCCTACATAACTCGCACGGAAAACCCCTATTTACAGGGCTTCTAACGTAATATAGGCTACTATTTCTGCTACAATAGCACAGAGCTGATTTTATGGTATCTATGGCTTACTTACATATATTATTTATTTTTATTATTATATATATTTTGTTTATTTCTATTTCATTACTTACTAGAAGAGTGTCATGCGTGCTCCTCACGCCATCCCCGTTCTACACGTTGTGTTATGTTTTATTTTTAATAAAGCTGTAGGATTCATAATAACCTTAAAGCTAAGATGGTAAATAATGTTAAAGGTCCAAATCAAATTATTTCGTATATTTTATAACAATAGTTATAGTCTAAAAAAGGTTAAAATGACCAGCATATGGTTTAGGTCTACACTTAAACAACAACAACAAAAACCTGTAGGAATAAACCTAAAAGTTAGAACTACAAATAGTTGTTTTAAATTTTTAAATCAGCTGTTAATGGAAATATTAGATCAAACAGCTGATTACTGTAACTATTATTTATTATGGCGAACACATTGTCGCCAAATATTTAGCATAGTGTAGTGTGTGTTGGTTTTATTTAAGTCCAACACATTGCGTTGTTTACAAAAACCTAACCTAAAAGTTAGATATACAAATAATTGTTCCACAGTTTGAAATCAGCTGTTAATTTAAGTATTAGAGCAAACAACTGATTATTGTACAAACAATAAACATATTATAATGTATTCATTATTTTAGTATGGCGCTTCCATTGAAGTAAAATAATTAGTATCCTATAGTTTGTGTTGTCTTTACTTCTAACAATGACGTTGTTTTCAAAAAGAAAAAAAACACGCTTGTATTCGAATGCAACATTGTGTCAAAATTTCAAAGCAATTGGTGAATAACTTTCGGAGATTTAAGATTTTGAACAAACGAACATTTACATTTTTATTTATATACATAATAATATGGTCAGCATATTTATTTCTTCAAATTAAAGTTCAAAAATCTTGCAGGCACTATAATCTTGCAGTATTCAAAAGTAAGGTATTCAAAAGTTGTTTTCCGATTATTCCAATCACCAATTATTAGAATATTTTGAGTAAAAATGTAATTATTAGACCATTGCTGTTTTAACTTAGCTGCTAAGATCACGGATTCAATATCTTCTGATTTATAATAATTTCTTGTTCTAAAATCAGAATTTGGGGAAAAGACCAACAAGAATGATAAAACGGAACGAGCATCCCGCAATTTGAAATTGTGTGTAAGGAAAAAACAAGATAATGTTAAATTATAATCTGAGTTATTTTTATAGATTTATTTGTATTTTGATGTAGGCCTAATAAAAAACTATAAAAAAAAACTAAGGCTGTCAACATTAGCGACATTAGCTTTCCAAAATGTGCCACCTTTCTGCAAAAATGACATCGTTTAAATGCTATCAACGAAATAAAGCAGCCTGTAGGCCTACGCTCCTACAAAACACCTAACAACCAGTTATTAGAACTAGAACATCTCTGGGGCATATTTCATCATAACGCCAATTATCAGCCTGTCTTAAAAACTGCCTCTGGTTAACTTTCAGTTTTCGCCTTGAATTAATTCAATCATAACTCACTTCTAACCATTGAAAACCCCAATATCAAATAAAGTTCAGTTACTTTGAAAGTAGTTAGGTTCGAACTAGCTGGGCTTGCCAAAAAACTCAAGGCCTATTTGTGTTAAACCATATTTTTAAACATAACCTCAAAATTGTACAAGTAGCGAATTGAAAACAGCTATTCTATGAAACAAACATACAGGAATTACATTTAGTTTAGTATTTCGTGTTATGAAGGCCCATTGAAGGGGTGTTGAGACCCTTATGTAACAGTAGGCCTATTTATTTTCATTATTCACAGATGTTAATCTTTGATCCTTATCGAATTCGAAGAAAAAAACATCAACTCCTATAAAAGCGAGTGTCCGTCCGTACGTACATAGATACGTACGTATGTGAGTAACTACAGAGTGGAACAAAGGGTGTTAAAAACGTCGGGAAATGGTTCTATGGGTCAAAATAAATAAAAAATTAAGAATAATATTTTTTCGAAAAACGCTTCATTTCCCAAATATCCGCCATTTTGTTTCTTTTACTAAATAATGAATATCTAGAGCCGCCATTTTAAAGCGCATGATTGGATATAATCGCTTATTTTTCTTAAGGTATGCCATTGTTAGGTTAAACTTCATGCCAAGTTTGAACTTAATCGGTTAAACCGTTCTCTAGATATTTATTACTAGTGGACCCGGCAATGCTTCGCTATTGCTTAATTTGAAACTTAGAAAGCCTGTAATTCGTATCCCGTGTAATTCAACATCCTGTAATTCGTATCCCGTGTAATTCAACATAGGCCTAATGATTGTTACTCATAATTAATAAAACAACTGATTTGAATCAAAAGTTTAATACAATTTTAGGTTAGGCCTTTAAAACCTATGAAATATAATAATTCAAACATCTAATATTACAATTTAACATTATATTATTGTTACACATTATAAATAAAACAGCTTATTTGGACCAAAGGTTTAACACAATTTTAGGTTAGGCCTATTATTATAAAATCAACACACTTTTTTTGAAAGAGTTTGGAATTATCACCATAGTAACCAGAATAACACATTAATAAATACGAATCAGCTGTTTCATCTGTTATATGGCTGCTTATGGGAGGGATGAATTTTCGCATTTTCTACCCTTTAAATTCAAAATTTTGCAAAATCCTTTCTTAGTACGCCTCTACATTATTGGACGGATGTACCTTCCAAATTTCAAGTTTCTAGCTTTAATAGAATCGGCTCTGCGTTGATCATCAGTCAGGACATTGCATTTTATATAAGAGATTTAGTAAAAGAAACAAAATGGCGGATATTTGGAAAATGAAGCGTTTTTCGAAAAAATATTATCCTTGATTTTCTATTTATTTTGACCCATAGAACCATTTCCCGAAGTTTTTAAGACTAACTTTGTTCCACACCCTGTATATAATATAACAGCTGATTTCACACATCATCTATAATACTTACAAACTCAGTGTAGATTATAGTTTGGGATTATGTTTACAACTTCAATCATTATAATTTCTTGTGAAGTTGATTTTCATAAAATACTAGCTGACCCGTACGGCGTTGCCCGTGGTTGTTGGTATTTTCAGTCTTTTTGACGTAATTGTAAATCTTTTTAAGTGTTCGTTGAATACCTGTGCGTATCCTACTGTGGTCATGAAAACAAGTCTACGCTATTTAGGAAAGCACTGAAAATTGTATTCCTGTAAACTACTATCTAACATGATAAAGCTTTAAATATATCGTTTTAATTTATAGTTTTTATTTAACCCTTTCTTAGCGAGGGTTTAAATTAGCTGGGGGTCGTAGAAAAGATATTTGAATCACTTTGTAACATCCCCGTTAATTTAGGATGTAACAAACTGGTTCAAATAAAGTTTGTAATTTTAAATGTATAGGTCTAATTAGTAT
Source organism: Philaenus spumarius (assembly GCA_018207615.1). Classification (NCBI taxonomy): domain Eukaryota; kingdom Metazoa; phylum Arthropoda; class Insecta; order Hemiptera; family Aphrophoridae; genus Philaenus; species Philaenus spumarius. The sequence goes on from JAGFPH010004254.1 coordinate 79,313, forward strand.
AAGATATACAGGGGTGGCAAAAAGTCCCGGAACAACCCAATATCTTTTTCCAGGTCCCACTTACACAATTGAAACTCTGCAAATTGTTTATGGGTATAAAAAACTACTTTTTTAGAATATAGCTGATTTTTCACCTCCTCTGAGGGACGGCCCGTCAGGAGTCGGTGAAAAATCTTAAATGTAAGCATGGGTTGTTATGCATATCCTTTTAAAGGTTTTTTACGTTTTTTTTTTACATGTTCCATGTATTACACGTTCAACTCTGCAAATTGTTTACGGGTATAAAGAACTACTTGTTTATGCTACAGTTGAGTTTTCATCTCCTCTGGGCTGAATCAACTTATTCAATCTTAGAATAAGGCTCCTTTAACATGCAGCATATCAAAACTTTGAACAGCCATAACTTTTTTCAGGATCATCCATTTTTCATTTTTATTATGTCGTTGTGTTTGTCTCATCAAGACCTTTAAAATGATATGCATAACAACCCATGCTTACATTTAAGATTTTTCACCGACTCCTGACGGGCCGTCCCCCAGAGGAGGTGAGAAATCAGCCATATTCTAAAAAAGTAGTTTCTTATACCCATAAACAATTTGCAAAGTTTCAATTGTGTAAGTGGAACCTGGAAAAATATATTGGGTTGTTCCGGGACTTTTTGCCACCCCTGTATATTGTTTAGTATTTAAATATACAATATACAGTATATATCAAAATAAAGCTACGAATGTGATATTTTCATGACATTTAGTTTAATTCAGATGGTTTGTTTTCAATAAAATATGTTTAAACTCGTGCATGTTTATGGTTATGCATGGTGTCAAATAATTTGTTTGTTATTATTATTATTGATAGCGAAAATATGTTTTGAAAAGTATTAAAAATTTCATACTTATGCTATATTTTATATAAACAATATTTTAAGCAGCATATCTCTAAGTAGGCCTATATAGATATTTAATAACCAATGTTTGAGTTGAATTATAATTCTGTAAGCATTTTTATTTGTGTTTGTTTATAGTTTTTCAATCTAACCTTAAAAAGCTGTTGGTTTTGAAGAGTATTAAAGTGATTATAAATTTGCTAAGTAATGTTGCTATGGTAATACATGTAAACAAACATAAGCTTTTTATACGAACAGCTGTTTTTGTGAGCTATGGTTTTGAGTTCATACAATAAATGCTGTTCAGTTTCTTTCAAATTTGAAACTTTTTCGGGAAACTTTTCAAACTTTTCTTTACGTATAAACCTTCTATGAACTACTACAAACATTTTAAGACCAAAAATAGCCAAATCGGTCCAGCCGTTCTCGAGTTTTAGCGAGACTAACGAACAGCAATTCATTTTACTTTCTCACTATACTATAGTATAGAGAAAGTATAGTGATCGCAAAAAAAAATCGATGTTGAGATTTTTGTGGAAATATCCGTTTTGGGACCCCCTGAGTCCAAAAAAGTGGTTTTTACAAAATGTCTGTCTGTATGTCTGTATGTATGTCTGTATGTCTGTATGTATGTATGTCTGTATGTATGTATGTCTGTATGTATGTATGTCTGTATGTAGACAGAGCTAGAGAGAAAACTATTCGATCGATTTCAACCAAATTTGCACCAGACATGACCAGTACGCCTGTATAGATGCACGAAAAAGGGTTTTGAACAATTTTGAAAAACAACCCCCTTTTTGGTCAAAAAACCCCCAAAAAATCAGTTATTATTTTTTTATAAAAAAACGGCTCTAACGATTTTGATAAAATTTGGCTTATTTGTAGCCTTTAATGTGCCCTACCATATACAAAAACCCGCATCTTTCTAAAAATTCTCGTTTAGCTAATAATAATAATAATAACAGATTTTTGGGGGTTTTTTGGCCATAAAGGGGGTTGTTTTTCAAAATTTTTCAAAACCTTTTTACGTGCATCTATAAAGACCTAATTGACGTGTTTGGTGCAAATTTGTTCGAAATCGATCGAATAGTTTTCTCTCTAGCTAATAATAATAATATTTATTAGTTAATCGCCTACCGTACTTTAATAAAAGTATACAAAGCTAGAGAGAAAACTATTCGATCGATTTCAACCAAATTTGCACCAGACATGTCCAGTACGCCTGTATAGATGCACGAAAAAGGGTTTTGAACAATTTTGAAAAACAACCCCCTTTTTGGCCAAAAAAACCCCAAAAATCAATTATTTTTTTTTTATTAAAAAACGGCTCTAACGATTTTGATAAAATTTGGTTTATTTGTAGCCTTTAATGTGCCATACCATATACAGAAACCCGCATCTTTCTAAAAATTCTCGTTTAGCTAATAATAATAATAACTGTTTTTGGGGGTTTTTTGGCCTTAAAGCGGGTTGTTTAAAAAAAATTTTCAAAACCATTTTACGTGCATCTATAAAGACCTAATTGACGTGTTTGGTGCAAATTTGTTCGAAATCGATCGAATAGTTTGCTCTCTAGATAATAATAATAATAATAATATTTATTAGTTAATCTCCAACTTTAATAAAAAAAACTCTCCTACCCCACCCTACAAGTGACAGTGAATCTGTTTAGTAATTTAAATGTATTTGTGAGAAAGTATGTGCCAGTTCCTGGTACCGTTTATTTATATATATAGATGAGTTATGGAACTAATGTATGCTCTAATAGCCTACGTTATAAGATTTGATTTGAGGTTATAAAATGAATATGGATTTTATTATCAATATATTCATTTATACAAGTTCTGTTTAAAGAAGCAGAATACTTTAAACCCATAATTTTAATAGTTTAATAACCATAAAAAGTTTTAACCTTCTATCATCAATATAATATATTTGGTTTATACAAATTTAAAGAAGATATACCAATTCGTTTAGCTTCGGAAACATTCGTACATCTTCGTATAACATATAAACATATTCGATTATTAATTTCTTCATTATATATTATAATATTAATAACTTCTAAATCATCTGATCTATTAATATAAAGTTAGAAATCAATTAAAATAAATTAATATTTTTATCTTTATTTAGATATATAATAACAAATATAAATACAGTAAAAAAAATTTATCAAATAGGCCTACAGTTTTATAATCATTATAATTGTGCTCATTTACCGAGTTAAATTCCCCAGTAGAACTTAATTAAGTCAGTAATTTTTACTTTCTCCCCCTATACCATAGTATATGGAGAAAGTATTGTATTCGTCAAAATTTTCGAGTTTGAGTTTTTGGTGGAAATATCCGTTTT
>JAGFPH010004254.1:87553-113996 GCA_018207615.1 Philaenus spumarius
GTACACTCGCTTTTATAGGAGTTGATTAAAATAATAATAAAGAAATAAAAATATTTTCTCGATTTTTCGATATGCACCCTTTTAAGCTTATGTCCTAGCTGGCCTTATGGGAAATCCGGGCCTGAATATATTCCAAATTTTACCACTTAAGTACAAATATTTCTAGGTACATATATCATTAATTTGGTAATATAGCATAATATCATAAGTCGAAAGGTATTATCGTCCCATATTACGTACTCGTATCGTCGTATCGAATGGCTTTGTATCGATACTAACTACTAAGTAGTGTTTGACGTTTCTGCCTTCTGTCATTCTGTGTTAGTTGTTATTGTTTCTATTGTTGTGAAAAATTATTATTTATCTAGTCTTAACGCCTTCAAATTTCAAAGTAAGATGTAAGTAGTTCATGTACCATTATAAATATTCTTTTATGTTTACTACTTCTTTCTAAATGTGACAAATGCGTTAACGACCTTTACAGAGAATTCTCAGGAAATTAGAGAAGATGCGGGAAGCACCTAGTACTGCTGACATTGATACCACTTTTTTTAAAGATCTTCACAAAAAATATCTCACACGGATTTAACAAGATACTGTCGTGAAGGCTGTCAGGAGAAGTATCTTTCGAGTGGGAGAGAGAGAATAGGGTATAAGTCATATTAAGGTACAGAAGGCCTACTGTGAATATTTTAGGTTGGCGAAAGTTAACAATATGCCTCCTTGTTGATAATATAGGAAAGCTAGAAGGGTATTCATGTAGGAGGTGACTATATAAGGTAATTTTTTCATATTCTGAAAGTAGACATTTAACTGAAATTAAAAATGCTAAATAAAATGCAGGAACTAATAATGTAGCTACTATTACAAGAGAAATAGGCGCAAGTTTACTATTCGACTCTAGGCAAACCTATGGCAACAGAAATGCAAGAATAATAAAAAAAAAAAAATAGCATAAAGGTTCTTCTAACCTATAGTAGGGTATTTAGTCACAGTATGTTTACCTGTATTCAACATTTAACAGTAGAATGTAATACGTCGTCTGCAAAAATATCAGCATAGGGTCGAATAGTAAACTTATGCCGAGAAATAAAACACCAAAAATGCAGGTTAGATTTAGGTTCTGTCATTTTTGTTAGATTTGCAGCCAAAGTTTACAATACGACCCCACGTCATATAGCGGCCGAGGTACCAACATATACACAAGAAAATCCTCTAATACGTAATTGTAATGTTCAATACCATTTCTAAACATTTTGGAGGTACAGAACAGAGGCCCTACTGTTAAGTTTGCTAAATCTAAAGGCCTACATATAAATATGATTTAAGTGCCTGTCTGTAATTTCGAACTAGGCCTAAATCCTTTTTTTAAGCTTGTGTGATTTTTAACACATTACTAAAACCTAAATATGTATTTTTTAAATGTTGTGTCAATCTGTTTGTTCGGTTGACTTAAAATTTCTTTCTCTGAAACTCTGCGATTTAGGCCTATTCTAAATGTTTTAACACCGGTATTCTATAAAATTGCCACATATTACGTATTCGCCCACATCTTAAAATTATTAGATGATTATTAATAAACTGTCAAAAAGAAGAGCTAAAAAGTAATACATTGTGATATCAGATTTGTAGTAGAGTAGACGCCATGAATACTCTATCAAGGCAATTTAAAAATTCATCTTCAGCAACGGTATCTTACATAAAGGCCTGTTCCAAAACGCTCTGTCAATACTAACTTGATATAGGCCTACTAAGTTGAAATTTTCTACTCGGTACATGACTAAAATACACAAAAAATGTTTTCAGTAAAAAAATCTTGTTTAATTTTACTAATTGGCCTGCTTTTGTTTCAGTTTTCCACAATGGATTGTCCAGAAGAATTGTTAGAGGCGCAACCAGAATTTGTTCATGTGGAAGTAAAAAAAGAAATATTTTATGACGAGACAGAAGACCAAAGTTGTACGGATGAAACTACAGAGGAAATTGTGACGGAGAAAGAAACACACAATGAGCGGACGGACGATCAAAGTTTTGTGTTTGTCGGGATTAAAAAGGAATATCCAAGCGATATGGAGTTAGGAGACGAGCAGTTTGTAAAAGAAGAGGAAGATATAGTTGATGTTTGGTGAGTTTTGCAGGAATTACAAATATTCCACTTAATAAAGTCTTAGCTAAGGCGGGTTACACACTGAAGTGGCGTGGCATGCAGCTTGCTGCAAGTGGCAAGTAGATGCACGCCTCGTGAAAATCAACCAATGCTATTAAACAGGATTCTACACACTGAAGTAGCAAAATTTTTACTGAGAAAATCTCTCACAATAAGTCCATAATTAATAGGCTACATCTTGTTGCCTTATCAAGTTTTCCTTAACCGGCTGGAGATTTTCAAATAATGGACTGTTTTCCAGTTCTATTAACACTTCATGAAGCATATCTAGGGTATGTTGCAGCATTGACAGTCCCATTAAGTACGGCCCGATTAGTCCGCCGCTGAAAATCCCTGCCCATACACTCAAGCCAGGAGCGTTCAATCTGGGTCTCCATCACTGCATGTGGATTCGTATAATCCTAGTAGACGCAGTTGTGACTGTTCACTCTGCCACCTTAAAAGTCGGTTCAAAGAATGATTTCGTAACACATGGGATCAGCTTTATGTCGGATTGTGTACCACTCGCAGAATTCCAAACGCCTGTCCGGATCATCTTCATGTAGGCCTATATGCTCTCAATTTCTGCATCTTTCGTAGGCTTGTTCTTGCTATTTCATACTCCTTGGATGCTTTCCTTTCAGATTTAGTAGGTGATTGCACAAAACATTGCGTAACAATATTAAAATTCTCTTCTGTAGTTACAGATTGGCCTACCTGAACGAGAAAGCTCCGCCACTGACCCAGTCTCTTCCAATCTTATATTTAATTTTCGAATACCTTGTCGAGATGGAGGTTTAGAAAACGTTCCAAAAACATCACTGTAATTATGGTCAAATTTCCACCATGATTTTGAAGCAAATACAAGCTGTTCTGTACTTAACTTTCTATTCATTAAATTGATTAAATAACTAATAGCAAACAACAACAAAATAATGTCAAATTGTTAGTGTCAACTAACTAATGCGTAATTAATTGTTGACGAGTTCACAACTGTAGTCAAGTTCACAACAGACTACGACTACGCTAGGCAAAACAATGTCTAAGGATTGCTAGTGACAACTAACTTAAGGCCCAGCCTGTATTGTAAACTGTTGAAATTTTCTAAGTTGGTTGCTATGGTAATGAATGTAAATGCATTCAATAAACATGTGTTGCTAAGCTTTAAGTCTGAATCAGCTGTTTTATATGACATAGGTCTGCAAAACCTCTAATTTTACTATTACTGTGACGTTAAATGTTATAATATGTTAAGTGTTTTTTAAATGTTGGCTAAATGCGTTGTACAACAATGTTTTGATTGTTCTAATGATGCCTGACAGATAGGCGAAACAACTGTCAACTAAAAATTGACTGTTAACATGATTGCTCAAGGCAAGTATATAAATATATCATAGTTTATTATCACAACAGGTTTTTTAGGTTAGGTTAACAAAAGAAAAGCAAACAAAAAGAATCGTTTAATCTTTTTTAAGAACCAACACTGTTTTTTGGTTAGGTTTATATAGATCAATTATATATAAAAAAAAAACCCCTGTCACTCACAGAAAAATCCTGAGCCTACTGCGTTTGTGTTAGAATGTAGGATACAGCACCCTCACAACACTACCCAGATCAAAGTGCTCCTGTCCTAATCAATTGCCATTTCGGTAAAAATATCAGTTTTTGCAATACTGTAATCTGTTTCCATTTGTTTCGCCGTGAGTCGAGGGGTTGATGAGCAAGCGAGCAGAGGCAGAGCCCCTAGTGTAAGAAAAGGACATCATATAGATTGTGAGTCATTTAAAATGTTCAATGGTTATGACCAGCGCTTGATTTGTGACGGTAGGCACTGGTATGCCGTACCGGTACCTCTGATTTTAAGGGGGGGAAATATAAAACATAATTTTTGGAGCAGTGGAACGATGGACTATTGCGGTGGGTGAACCGTTGTAAAACTAGGTCTACTTGGTGCGTGACTAAGTTGTACTTTACCTAACCGTATGCTAGATTGTACTTTAGGTGGCCAGTTGACTATCTCAATTGAGTGCCAGGGAAGGCTCTTCAAGCAGTTTATGTTATGTAAAGGCTTTTTTATTATTTTGGATATTTTTATTAAATTTTTCCGCCAGTGAGTGAACCGGAGTGGAATGAGAATAGCGCGCGGCACTGGCTAAGGTCATGCCGAGTAGGCGCCATCTTTAGCCCCAGTGTCCACTCTATATAACTCTGTCCTCTCTGCCTTTCCTAAACTCCCCGTCCCCTTTATAAATTGCAAGGTAAAACATTTACGGTTTAATCATTTTTTAAACATATAAGTACCTATGGTCAAATTTACATGTGTTCAGCTTAACTACCTTTTTGTAATAAATCGTGATTTCAGAAAGAATATAAATAAAAAAATAATAACATGTATTACAATATTGTTGGTGAACATGTGTGTTTTTTCAATCCAAACTTTGTATTTAATTTTTTTAAATTATATTTTGGAAAATCTTATCAAAGTAATCTCAAATAATTTGAAATTGTAATCATAATTGAGATTGCTGAGGTAAGATTTTCTACATTTCATATAGTTTTTAAATGGTCAGAAAGTCATTAAAATATCTTTTAAAGAAGTCTGTATTTCAATATTTCTCCACGTCCCCTCCCCCAACCCGGTAGTTCACAATACCGGAATCTTTTTTTTTTTACAAATCAAGCACCGATTATGACTACATACAGTATGTTTGACTGTTTAGGTTTGAGTCTGATGAAAACAAACCAGATCCATTGGCAGTTCCTAATTTACAAAATGTAAGTAATCAGAATTTTATTTTTACTATGTTAAGTAGATTTCTTAAGTACTTGTTGCAGTCGTTACCACGATGCAACGTCTTGAATATGTTTACAACATTTTTTAAATCCCTAAACTAACTCAAAAGATTATAAATTTTTATTTATATTTAATAAACATTAGCCTATACAGGGTGATTCTGGAAAAAACGGAGAAACTTTCAATACATGTTCTATTAGTAAAAATAAAGAAAAAAGTTCATATAATCATAGGTTGGGAAATGCTTTGTTTTCCAGTTAGCCACCATTTTTTTGGTTAAATAAACTATGTTGAGTCGCTTAACCCTCCAAGTGCTGACTATATTGCTCTTTAGTGCTAAGGGTTTTTTTGGTTCCGTGCATGCTTATTAACTAAAATCATTATAAAATACTTTCGAACAGTAAAGTAAGACTTATTATACATAATTTTAATCACAATTACATGCTCTTTACAGTACATAGCTTTAACAGGCTTACCTTATAATTCTTATCCTTTTTTTTTGTTGACCAAAATAGAAATTAAAAAAACAAAATTTCTGTGTTCTAAAACCTCTCACTCAAAATATCTAAAAAAAGTAATAAAAAATTCAATATAGCCAAAAGTTACACAATTTTATGGTGAATAGAAATATACATAACACTACTACTTTGCTGTAAAAAACAAACTTTTTGTCTATAAAAAAAATCAGTTTTTTATAAAAAATGTTTTTTCTGCACAAAGAATAAAAACTTGCCTCTAAAGATATAAAAGTACTGTCTAGGCCAAATATTTATGGTTTTAATATGTTATAAAGAAATTACACACACATTATATACAAGAAAAATAATAAAACTAAAAAAAATATTTACAGTTCAAAGTCTCCAAAAATCACTATATTCAAACGCACCTCTAATAGCACTTAAATTGCTAAGTTCACTCATAATTACTTCAAAAATAAATAAACATTTACAAAAACAAATAAAAATAAACTGATCTAAACTAAAACTAAAAATGAATAACAACTAGTGGATAAAGAAACAAAATCCGAGTTCCGAGCGTCTATTTACGCGTACTACTCTGAATTATAATAAAGTGACTCTTTCCAAACACAACCATACATAGAAGTATCCGATTGTATTAAAAATAGCGGTGTCGTACACATTTACAAAATGTGTTGCGCAAATGTCGCTTATGCGATGTTAGCACCGTAACACGACTTTTATACATCGCATCGTATATGCACTTGGAGAGTTAAAAGAAAGAATTATAGATCATAAATTCCTTAAATACATTTTATTTTTACTCAGTATACCAACATTTCGACATTACAACGTACAACGGGGACAACGACCATTGTTTAAATGAGAAGAAGACGAACCAGGTGTTGCCAACTTAGTAAATATAAATGTACTACAAATCAACTTTTTTTTTTGCAAAATACTTAATATCTTTGAATGTAGGAAATATATTGAACATATATTTTGGATACATGTTTATCATGACATTACAAAATCCTCCCTCTCAATAAAGAATCTTTTCTTTATAAATCTGTATAAATATTCCTTTCCTTTACTAATTCTTTAATGCCCTTCAAATTAGGAGCTTAATTTCTAAAGGAATTTACTAACTAAGAAATGAAAAACAATATGTGATTTAATTATGATAAAAAATCAGAATTTATACATTTAATATTGAAGTAAATATCTTAATATGGTTTAAATTTACAATTATTGTTGCTTGAAATTGTTCATTGAAAATGTATCTTTTACCATCGGCATAACTCAGATATAAAGTTTGTAAATTTGTGGTTTATTAATTGTAATTATAATAAACCTATTAAATCTCAAGAAGGGTGATTGGCCGGGGTTGGATAATCTGGTACTTACGTATTATACGGAGACCACTATTTTTAGACATTTTTTATTACATACTATTTTTAGTGGTAACTTAGCAACTAAACATACTGTGACTAAATACTATAGGTTAGAACTTTATTCTATTTTTTTGTTTGTTATTATTCTTGCATTTCTGTAACAATGTGCAGAATGCACGTAAAAATGTGACTTTGTCATGCACTGTATTAAGTACACCAGAGTGATGTCATATACCTGCTTTGCTTACGGAGGATTGGCATTACCAAAAATAATGCAACATAATATGTTACAGGAAGGAGACATACTAGGAGCGGTCAGTCTGTCGAAGAGATCAGGTAAATTTTGTTAGTTTAATTTTACTTTGATTTAATAAAACTGATCTATTTTTATGTAGTTTAGTTGGAGAAGTATGATGTCGTTTTATTGTGCTTGACTATAATAGGTTATAATCTGGTTATTGTCGTTGATTTTTTCCGAGTTATATCCCACTCTTTGGCGTTTATTAGCACTTTGTGCACAAATCGAGGAGGTCAAAAATGTTCTACATGGAATATTTAATTTTGAAAAACAGATCTTTTTCATGGTTGATTTTCCCTGAAACTGACAAAGGCATTAACCCTTAAAGCGCTAAGCTAAAATCTGGGCTACCTCTCATTAAAAAAATATATATTTATTTTCTCGATGTACTTTTTAAATTTTGATTCTTAGGGTTAAGAAGTACAAACGAAAAATATTTGACTAATTTTAAAACTGTTTTAAATGTTTTTTAAGAATTAATAAAAATTCTAACTAAACTAAGCGGAATTTATAATTAATCAAAAACTAAATACATTACAGTCTTGCTAATCCGGTTCTCTGATAATCCGGACGGCCCTATATATAAAAATATATAGAAATTGCAGTATTTTACTGGGTACAGTACACGCAATTGAAGTTTGCCGAGAGCGAAAATAGTTAAGGGTTCATTTGTCCTTGGTTATTTTTTAGCGTGAAGAGAAAGCTCAGCCGAGGATAGAACGGGTCGGCCCATTATCTTTTGTCCCACAGTATTTCAAGGAAGTGACTCACTTCACCAGCTCGTCGCACTATACCTGACCGCAGACTGTCTGTCTAACTATCAACAGTCCCTTTTTGATTTGTTTCTCGTTAGACGTCTGGAGTGAAATTTTCAGTGCGCCCCTATTTATTTACACTGTGGTTTCAATAGCTGAAAATGCTCGAAAATCTTTGAAATTTGACAAACTTATAGTTTAATAGTGTGGGACGCTAATGGTGTGTTCACAATTTGAAAATAAAAATGGTTTGGCACTTTAAAAATCGAATAAAGTCCAAACTCTTTTACACTTTTTAATTCGTGACATTAAAAAGTTGCATTGCGAGAAATATTTTTGTTTTTAGGGTAGGCGCGTCATGCAAGCGAGAGAAATTGTAGCTGATGGAAAGTATTTTTTGAAAAAATTAACTATTGTAGTTTCTATCATACAACAGTTAGAACACGAGCTTCGTTTCGCGGGTAATGCGGTCGGCGGCTCGCTACTTGCATCCGTCATATTGTGTGAGTATTTGACTCTAAAACTGGCTTCACTCTTGCGTTCGACTTGACCAGTCTATTTAATTCTGTGGTCGCTGATATTTACTGTATACTGTTTTACCAAAACACCAATTTTAATACGTTTTCTCACTAAAACACAAACGTATATATACATTTCATGCATTTTTTAGGCTTTTTCCGTCTAATCCGGACTTTCACTAATCCGGACTTTCACTAATCCGGACAGGGTCCGGTCCCGTCAAGTCCGGATTAGCAACACTGTACTGAATATAAAAGCAATACTTATTGTTGTCTAAAAAATAAAATAATTACGTACTAAACTAAGAAAAACAAGAACTTATACAAAACTAAAACTTCGGAATGAATATCACTCAGCTATCAGTACAAACAAACAAACTGAGTGAAACAGATGCGTCTATAGGCGTAAGCTGCGCTATAAAAACTTGTGATAGACTCATTTGCTCTGGCGACAGAACACAGACCGATATTGCGTAACAGACATTGCTTATATTTTCGATTTGGTGTAAACATACTCAAAGAACATCACCCTGCACTCTATTAGAAGTTTCGTGAACTATGGAATCATCTAAGCATGTGTTTGTGTATTTGCGTTTAAAGGCGCTCTCCGCGCTTAGAGATTGGGTAGTGCCGCATCTAAAGGCGCTAGCCGCCCGTTAAGGGTTAAAACAAAATACAACACAGTTGTGATTTAGCCTTTAACTTTTGATAAACTTTTATACCGGATTCCTAACATAAAATTAGAGTAAACAGTTTGTATAAAGAAGTCAAGTTTCCGATGTATCTGCAATTTTGTTTATCACAAAATATTTTTTATATGTAGAACGGATTAAGTTTAAACTTAACAGTTAAACTAATGAGGTAAAAACTTATTTAAAAAAAAGTATTCCTTCTACTAATTTCCACTATCTTGTGATGTCATTCGATGTAGTTACTAGAAAGATTTTGGCGATAGCGATGGCTTGTGACGTCAATGCATTACAAGTTCGTTTTTATTTATTATGAACTGTTATTTAATTTATACTAGATCTATTACTTGTTAGTTGACTAATACCTATTCTTCAGTAACCATAATTTATTATGAAATATGAATAAGTTGAATCTTCGATTATAGTACTTACTGTTTTTGGTAAAAAAAGGCATTACAATGTCAGTTGGCATAATTATAAACATATTTCTAGCAAGCCAATTAACGTATTTCAGAATAATAAAAAAAAATTTATAAATTTAAACTCCCCAGAAAAAAATATTTTATAATTCCTTTTTGTAAAGTATCATTTTGAAAGAGCTTTATTTAACCCTGGAACCGGCAGATTGCACGAAACGTGCGATCATGACAACACATTTGTAACGCGTGGTTGTATTGAATATTTCACCCACTAAATATTATCCAATCGCAATAAATCAAAAACCGTTGGAAAGGTAATGATCTAAACTTTAATTTTTGTATTTACAAGTTTTTTCTAAAACGTATATTTACATACATCATCGTTGCAGTTTATTAGTTTTCTTCAACAAACTCGGCGCCCGTCAATTCACCGGATTTCGTCATAAAACAAGATGAAGTAACGCATCTTTCTTCTCTCTCTAAACCCCGCCCAGTACTTCTTCTAAAGTAAACCTAGATATCGTTGGATTCTTCACAATTTCCCCTATCTAATACTGCCATCCAATCAAAAATCGGACAAATAGTTCTAAAGTTGTGGGGACCCTTGGAATTGGTCAGTTGTCCAACCAATAAACAGCGTTATTTATTACACGTGATATCTGTGTGAAAATAATCGTTTTTTAGAAAGATATTTTGGTATCTTTGTTAACATAATGCTTCAAGCTAACTTTCCCTGTAAACCAAATAAATATGATACATTTGAACAGTTTGTTGTGTAGGACCGTGGGAAAGTGACTGCTTATACGGTCTCATCTATGGTTTGAATTTGAACTCTAACGGACTTTTATAACATGGGTAGACATAGGAGTCTGCACGCGCATCTTGTATAGTATGTACGGACGAAAGATTTCTATATTTTTTTTCGCTTTTGTTATTCAAATAATTCTAAGTCAAACACTTTAATGAAAAGATAATTTACAAGTATACAGTTCAATTCTTTGATTTATTCTCTACACTTTGTTATAATAATATTTCATTTTTGGGTAAAGCAAATATTCCTAAATTACGTTTCAAACCAGGCCTACTTTTGTTAGCAGTCGTGTAGATGGAACATAAAAACTGGTGTTTTCAAAATAAGAAATTTGAAATTGATAAATGTTTTTATACAGTTCTATTTAGAAAGAACTAAATTACGAAACTTTTTTACATTTATGGAAAAAATTACAAAAAAATTTTACTACTTTTTATGTAGACCTAAAGTTGAACTTTTATTTTTCATAACTGAACATTTTTTGTTTATTGAGCTAATAACTTTGTAATTTTTACATCTATCATTTGTTTACTGGCATATATAAATTCTTTGAACCTTTCTCTACAAAAAAAGCTATGGAACACTTTTGAATTGGGGTTCATTTACTATTTTTGAAAAAATGCTTGTACACGTCAAAAAGTCCATTTTTGTTAAAAGCCGCTGTATGGTGAAGAGCTGGAGTCGCCGGTTGCTTTCTATTTTGCTGGACCAGAGCTTTAAGAAATTTAACCAACTTTAAAAGTTGACGGTGTCAACACTCATCGACACAATAAAAACGACAGCACTGTGAAACTGTATGCGCAGTGAGCAATCGGTCAACCGAAGGCAGAGGAGTAGCGACTTCTCGATTGCTAGTAACGGGTACTACTTTCCGGATGCCTCTCGAAATTTTGTTTGGCAACCGTCCTGTAAAAGATGAAAACTAATTTTATTACTATTATGCTTAGTTTCTATACCTACTTTTGATAAGATTTAATTAATTTGAATAAATCTTAGCCGTGGTACATTTTTGCGGGATAAACTTAAACAGATAAGTTCAAATAGATATTCGTAAAAAAGGGAATTTATGAAAAAAATTTATCAAACTGTAGTAGACAAAAAAAAAAAATTTTCAGGTAATAACAATTGTTTTTTATTTTTTCTAAAATAGCAATACAAAGATTATAAACCTTCCTTATTGTGATGGTGAACAATCCAATTTGGTTATTGTCCAAAGTGAAGAATTATTCAGTTTAGATGAAGAAAATACATAATATGCAGTTAAATTCAAACCATAATTCACTTAGTAACCCTTTTAAACAGTATTAGGACAATAAATTGCCTAGCAGTGATTCTCAACCTTTTAGAATGTGTGCTATTACGATGAGACTAATATTCAGGGTGCGGCAGAAAGAATTCCCCTATTTTAGGAGCTAATAAAAACAAAACCAAGTAAGATAGGATATTTTTATTTTCATTAACAAAGAGTAAACATAATGCCGTTTTAGAATATGTAATATTAATGTGTTTTAAACAAAACGTCACTCAAATGGCTGCCTCCATTGTTGATGCAGCACCGACGGAGTGGAGGAGAGGGGGTGTCCTGGAATAGCTGCATGTGTGACGTTTTCAGTGTACCATGGCTTGGTCTGGTGAACATAGAGCTTTTTTCGTGAAGCCGTGATCTCGAATAACTACTCAACGGGCCTTCCGCATTCGGTTCGCTATTGGTCGACGAGTCTCTGTTCCCGATAAGAAATCCATTTTTTCGTTGGTTTTGAATTTTTGAGAGACTGGTCCTGCATCGAAACAGAAGCCCTGACGTCGACGACGGACTGCTACAGGCCGAGAAAATGTTGCTGCAGTGAGAGGTTCTGTTCGACAGTCTTTTCGACGTTCCGCAAGAAAGCATGCAATGGCCTTGCGATTATCAAAGTGTGAGAAGAATCTTGCATCTCCATAAGATTGTTTTGGTTCAAGAACTGAGTGGAAGTGATCACAAAGTTCATACAGCATTGTGTCAAGACATGCTTCGGAACATTCACCGAGAAGATGTGAATTTTTTCCGACAAAGCACACACTACAGACAACGACTCAACCAATGCATCAACAATAGAGGCAGCCATTTGAGTGACGTATTGTTTAAAACACATTAATATTGAATATTCTTAAACTGCATTATGTGTACTCTTTGTTAATGAAAATAAAAATATCCTATCTCACTTGGTTTTGTTTTTATTAGCTCCTAAAATAGGGGAGTTCTTTCTGTCGCACCCTGTATAAAGGTCTACGTACATTTTATTTCTACACTGTGTAATTACTTCTTGTGCGTGTATCTGGTATCTGGGTGGTACCAACCACATTGTGTCTCTCATAAACAAGGGCCCTGTGTGATAACTACAATAGACCCTAGTCTAAATCTCATGCTTTACACAACGGGCGAAACTGAAAGCAAATTTCTACCCTCCAAATATGAATTATTTTTGAACTAAATAACTTTCCCAATACGTTAACCCACAGAAACCGCTCGTAATCCAAAATTGACCGAAAACAATTATCCGTTTAGTATCCACAAACTGTGCCCTCACCTTTACTCTGTCCTGGTGGCTCCGGTCGGACAGTTCAGCTTCCTTGGCCCGACGTCCATCTATCCGTCTCTCCTTGATGCCAACGCCAGTATCTTAAGGCTCTTCTTTACCTTGAAGAAAACTCCCGAGTGTACGGTATGATTTCAATACAAAACGTCTGACTGAAGCCGCAAAATCGTTGAAACATGCATTCGTAATAACGTGTTTCGGTTTCTATTTATAAATTAATAATCTGGGAAACTACTTTAAGTTATAAAGAAGGCTTTATATTTTTTACGTGTTAGCTTAAAATATGGAAATTATTGCTTAAAACTCCCAAAAAATGCGTTAAAAATAATCGATTTCTACTCAGTTAAACTGTTGATTAAAAGGAGTATGCACAAAGCCTTTAAGAAAAATTTAAGATGTTTCACAACTTTTTAGGTTGAAAAACGGCATCCGAAACACGTTAGTACCAAGTGCATATTTTTGCTGTTTTACGCAAGGTTAGAAGACCTTTAACCCTGAATTCCCCTGTCTTCCAAGACTCCTCGTCTCACCATAAAAGTCCCCATGTCTCATATTTTCTCTATTTAAAAACTCCTGCCCCTGCTCAGTTTTCCCCGCCAAGTCTTTTTACTTAGATGTTGGCTTACGTAAAAATGAAACTCTGTGATTACATCATTCCTGGTTACATAACTACTTACACTATATTACTGTGATATTACATAATATTATGCTTACAAGTGTAGTTCAACTATTGTCAATTTGTTTGGTGTGAATAACAAATATATTGACTCATTAAATTTTGTGACAGTGCCCCCCTTTGTATAACTAAAAGCACTCGCGCTTCTTCACCCTCATCCATATTATTTTAGGACAGTGAACTTCAATAAGTGACTTATTGTTAGTATAGGAATATTACTTGGAATGATAACAATTTATTCATATTGTGTTTCAAAAAGTACTTTACAACTTTGAAAATAAAAATCGTATTAATTTATTCAGAAAACCCACAGAGGTGATTGTAGTGTCAATTTGTAGGAAAACACATAAAGTTTTTTTACCTTAAACTAAATATACTCTATGTGGCTTCCGTTGTTGATCCTGCACACATCCCATCAATTTCCTCCCAAACTCACTGTAGCATTCTAGGAGTGACTTGCTCAGCAGCGGCATAAATTCTCACTCTAAGCTCAGTTAGAGAAGCCGGCAGAGGAGGTACATAGACGATATCCTTGATGAATACCCATGAGAAAAAATCTAGCGGTGTCAAGTCTGGGGAACGTGGGGGCCATGCAATTGGCGCATCACGGCCACTTCATTGACCTGCAAAGCGGTCATTCAGAAAATCTCGGACATCAGTCAGGTAGTGAGGTCGTACCTCACATGAAATAAACATTGCGTTCTTCGTCATCCTCATTGATCTGTGGTATCAAAAATTGTAACATGTACCACTATCCCGTTGATGGTTCTCTCTTGGAAAATAAAGGGGCCGTAAATTTTGTTTTCGCTCAATGCACAAAAACGTTAAGTTTAGGGCTATCACGAATATGTTGCAATGTTTGATGTGGATTTTCACTTCTCCAAATCCTACAGTTATGCGTGTTAACCTTGCCACTTAAGTAAAAATTCGACTCTTCAGAAAATATTATGTTGTCCAAGAAATGTTCATCTTCATCCACCCGATTTAACATATCCGCACAGAAGTTCTTACGGGAAATATTATCAGTGTCTTTTATTGCTTGTAAAATCGTAAATCTGTACTGTTTTAAATGCAAACGTTTTTTCAACACCCGCCAAACAGTCGTTCAAAAACTCGCGAGATGAATGCCGGGTCGATTTCGTAGGGCTGTTGACAAAACTTTATCTCACTTGCTCAACGACTTCGTCAGATGTGCTTGGACGACCTGGTGATTTCTTATGTCTTACCGAACGCCCTGTTTCTACAAAACATTTATGCCACTCATAAATTGTAGGCCTACTAGGAGGACCTTTAGCGTACTTGGTACGGAAATTACGCTGAACTGTTGTCGCTGACTTTGTTTTTTCGAACCAAAACACACAGCAAGCACGCTCGGGTCCAGTGAAGGCAGCCATCTTTGACGCAACTGCCGCTAGCGCTCGTGCCCGTTCGATTCGGAACTAGCGAACTGCACGAGTCAAAACTCGATGTGTTCTCCTACAAATTGACACTGCAATCACTTCTGTAGGTTCTCTGAATAAATTAATATGATTTTTTGAAGTTGTAAAGTACTTTTTCGATCACCCTGTACTTTTATTAGTTAAAAAGTACAGAATTTATTGTGTTGCCTTGGACTGTTAATTATATCGTTATAATTACCTTGTATTAGTTGTCTTCAGTCCTTAATTTGTAGATTATAGCTACAGCGCTGTTTCGCCGAACACTCTCGGCTTCATCAGGCTTGGACATGAACGACGTAATAATGCGGCCACAAACATTTTTATTAAATTCATACAACGAGTTTTACTCCGATTTTGTGTGTGTTAGTGTTATGTGTTCGTGTGTGTGTTATTACAAGCCTGACGAAGCCGACAGTGTTCGGCGAAACAGCGCTGTAGCTATAATATACAATTAAGGACTGAAGACAACTAATACAAGGTAATTATAACGTTAAAAAGTACACTTACATGAGGTAAATGACACTATTATAATACCCTAATGGCTCAAAATTGTATGTAATATATAAAAGGGTCAACACTGCATGTCTTTCAGGAGTCTTTAATTTTCCCACTGTTTATCATGCCCTCCTTCCCCATGGGTTGAGAATCACTGTATTATAGTATGAAGTGGATTGATAAATTGAAAAGTATTCTTAGGCGTACCTTTTCTAATACTTTTGATTTTTTTTCATTCAAAGTTTCCCGCGTTTTAAGTTAGCTTGTAAGCATGACTACTATAGTTTGATAAATTTTCCTAACAAATTCTCTACTTTTGTTGTAAAATCTACTTAAACTCATGAAAGTTTCTGGCACAAAATTATACCTCAGAATCATATCAAAAGGTGGTCCTAGACTAATCATAATAACTACTTTTATAAAGTTAGTTTTCATCTTTCAGAAGATGGTGGGAATATGTCAGACGAAGGAGCACAACGAGAGGACAATGAAGGAGAAGAAGAGGATGGACGAAATATGAACAGCAAGAGAACAAGACGGAAGCATTTATGGAAGCGAACTGTTGTGTCGAAAAATCGCAACGAAGGCAAATGCTATTTCGACCGTAAAGGATGCTTTCACGAAGGGAAACAAGTTAGAGCTTACAATCACAGATGCAGATTTAAATGCAACGAACATGTAGATGAAGAAAAACGGCAGGAAATATTCAGCGATTTTTGGAATTTAGGCAGTTGGGTGCTGCAGGGTTCATTTTTGAGCTCTTCCGTAATAAGCAGGAAACCCAAGAGACAAAAAGTAAATGTTAGTAAAAATAAAACTACGAGCTGTGAATTTTTTCTTGAGAAACATCGAGTGTGTAAAAAGTTTTTTTTGCTTACATTGGACATATCAAACAGAAGAATAACTACTGTTATTTTAAAGAAAAACCGATCGGATGCAGGGGTTCCTCTGATTGACAGACGAGGTCGAAGAGCCCCTGCGAACAAGATTTCCGACGACAGAGTGAAATTAGTCGTGGATCACATCAGGAAGTTTATCAGATATAGTAGCCCTTTCTCAAGGAGACAAACACGTGGAAGGAAATGCGAGTACTTGGATAGGAACCTGAACATTAGAAAGCTACATCAATTGTACCGTGAGTCATGCGATGGGGAAGGAATAGACCCTGTGACGGAAAGCTTTTACCGGCATGTTTTCAAAACTCAAATAGAGAATGTGAAAGATATTTATAGTAAACGACAGTGCCTAAGTGACAGTTTGTTGTGTTAGTTTTATTCGGGCACTGAAGATGGCAGCATTGTTGTCGAAACGTTTGATGAAATAAACGTTTTAGTTGTGTTCAAGTTTGTTCTTTCCAGTTTATAGATAGCTTATGAGTTCTCTTATCAATCTGCAAACACGTGCAACGATGCAGTTGGTAAATAAAAATAAAAATAAATGTATTGCTTTAGAACATGTTATATATTTCAACTTTATTTTCTGTAATTTATTACTTTGTTAAATAATAAAAGTTTTTTTAAAGTTCTCGGTAGGTAACTTCAATATGAAAACTATACATTTGATGTAAAATGAAAGTTGTTTATAAAAAAAAAAAAATGTTTTAATAATGTTCTACAGAGTGCAGCAAAGAGAACTCCCCTATTTGGGGAGCTAATAAAAACAAAACCAAGTAAGATAGAATATTTTTATTTTTATTAAGAAAAAGTGCACATAATTTCGTTTAAGAATATGCAATATTAATGTGTTTTAAACAATACGTCGCTCAAATGGCGGCCTCCATTCTTGATGCATTACCAACGGAGTGCGTGTCCTGGAATGCATACGTGACGTTTTCCATGGCTTGATCTGGTGAACATAGCGCTTAAATATATTTAAATATTGAACAGTTTGATTAAAATGGCGGATCACCAATAACTACTCAACGGGCCTTCCGCATTCGGTTTGGTCGACGGGACCCTGTTCTCGATAAGAAAACCAATTATTCGAGGGTTTTGAATTTTCAAGAGACTGGTTCTGCATTGAAACAGAAGCCCCAAGGACGACCACGGAATGCTACAGGCCCAGAAAATGTTGCTGCAGTGAGAAATTCTGTTCAACAATCTCCTCGATGTTCCGCAAGAAAGCATGCAATGGGCTTGTGACTATCTGAGCGAATTGTGAGAGATTGTGAAGATTTGAAAATGCATCCATACAAGATTGTTTTGGTTCAAGAATTGAGTGGATGAGATCACGAAGTCTCTGTACAGCATGAGTCAAGTCATGCTTTGGAACATTCACCGAGAAGATGTTGCGATTTTTTCAGATGAAGCAAATTTCCTTCTCTCAGTTACAGTGAATAAACAAAATTGCAGGTACTGGTCTGAAAACAATCTCCTGGATCTTCTTCAACGACCACTCCACAGTCCAAAAGTAACAGAGTTGTGTGCTGTTCTTAATTATGGTGAGATTGGTCCGTATTTTTTGAAGAAAATGGTTCAGTACTACTGTAAACAGCAATCGGTACTGCACCACGCTCCGTGACTTCCTACAGCCGAAGCTAGGTGAACTGTCTGATGACCTTGAAAATGTGTGGTCCAAACAAGATGGCGCTACAGCCCACACAGCATGTAAATCAATGGCATTGGTGAGGGAAATGTTTCCTGGACATGTCATTTCTTTACGTGGTGATGTTGAGTGGCGATCACGTTGTCTAGATTTGACACCCTGTGGCTTTTTTCTGTGGGGCTATCTAAAGTCCAAGGTGTATCAACATCGCCCTCAAACTTTAGAAGCCCTCAAGAACACTATAACTGAAGAAGTTGAAGCAATCACGCCTGACGTCACTCGTAAGGTAATACAACTACAGAAAACTGCTCAACCAATGCATCAACAATGACATGAGCATTTGAGTGACGTATTGTTTAAAACACATTAATATTGCATATTCTTAAACTGCATTATTTGTACTCTTTGTTAATGAAAATAAAAATATCCTATCTTACTTGGTTTTAATCTTTTAGCTCCCCAAATAGGGGAGTTCTTTCCGCTGCACTCTTAACCATCTTAAAAAAATTCAACTGTTAAATGTTGGAATGTGCAGAAAGAAAACTTGAATCAGAAAAATATTGAAAAATAATAAGAGCACAGTTATGTTTAAAGAAAATTATAGGATTATGGTTTACCTAACTATTATATATTACATTAAGTTACACAGCATTATTTTATAGACTGATTCAGGAAAACGGGTATTTCGTTTTCCGTAAAAATAGAATTGTGTGACTCATTTTGTTCCTCATCTTAGCGATTTATTATGTTTTTTGTTATTATTTTTGGATATATTAAACTTTTGGTTACTTATTGCATTCATAAGTGAATCAACTCCTATAAAAGCAAATGCATAAACGTGAGTAACAGTATAATATAACAGCTGATTTCAACCATCATCTGTAATACTTAAACAAAACCTAGCCTAGATTATACTTTGGGGTTATAATCAATAATATAATGTCTTGTGAGGTTGATTTTTTTAACCCTACAGTAGTGTCATCGGTCTGACAGTCCAATTCACTTTTTGTTAGGGTGTCCCTCATTGTTCGCTAGGGAGGGAGGGCTGAGTAATTCAGTACCTTCCTATTTCTTGTCAGTCTGCCTGACGCTGTCTGCTCGTGATTTTCAGATTATGTTATCTATGATAAATTAAACAAATCGGACTCCTACTAACACCGAAGACACCACACACAAATTTTAAGAATTTTTGAAAAGTGTCCATGCGAAACAACATACATTTTATATTTTTTTATTTGGGTTACAGATTTGACTCTTGTCTTCATAACTACTTTTTTTTGCCTAGTTTACTCTTTTTCCACATAAAAAAAATTAAATAGTAAAATTAGTTTTGGAATTTTGTAAAGTAAAAGTGTTTGAATTTTAAATTATAAAATTGTCAAAGTATCTCCGTCATATAGCCTATCTGAAAATGTAGGAGGAGAACCATATTTACAATGTATGTAATTTTATTAAAGTTTGGTGATATTTACAGAATTATTTTTAAAAAACATGTAAATCGGTATCACAGACCTACGACACCAATGGTGTTGCAAAAAGCATGACACTACTCTAGGGTTAAATGTGAGTTATAGAACTAATGTAGGCTATGATTTGCTTCGAGGTTATAAAATGAAAATAAATACCTTTTATCATCAATATATTCCTTTATACAAATTTAAAGGAGAGATACCACTTCATTTAACTTCCGAAACATTCGAACAACTTAATTATAAACATGTTCGATTATTAATTTCTTCATTGTAATATAAATAACTTCTAAATCATTTGATATACCTATCATTGTGAAATTACAAGATAATAATGTTATCTTTATTTTGATATTTAATAATGTATACAAATAAAATATTTTGACAAATAGGCCTACAGTTTTATAAAATCATATTATCTAAATTTTACATCTGACTATTTTATAATATTTAAAACATTTAAACTATTTGATGAGTCAATATGAAATAAAAATTAATATTTTTATCTTTCTTGATATAGTAGTGAATTTACATAATACATTTTACAAATAGGCCTACAGTTAATAATCCTTATAATTGTACACATTTACTGAGTTCGTAATCCCCTCAGCATAATTAGGTAGGCCTAGATAAAGTGTGTTGTTTTTAAATAGTATTTTTTTAAATAATGTATTTCTGATGTGTAACTAATTAATCTACCTGTGATTTTCCACGGCAGCTTACTAGTCTTTATGTAAATATTTCTTTTTTAGGTTGTATAAAATTCTTGCTATGTTCTGAAAAAATTTTTTGTAAATAAATTATCATTTTCATTCAATGATCTGTTCATTATTTTTCCTTTTTGAATATATTAAAACCTCTCATATTTGGCTAGTGAGATGCTTAGAGATCCGGATAGGAGAAACATTTGGATAAATGTTGAATTTATCCATAATTAAATAAACAGAAAATGATGTTTGTTTTTTTTGACATAATGCAAGAACTCTTAATAAATCAGCCTGTAATACACCAGTGCTTATGTATTGCAGAGCATTGTTGAAGGTAACTTGTTCAAATATTATTATTTTTGAATTTTTTGTAAGAGCATTATTAAAAACACATTAAAAGTGTATTAATAAAAAAAAATTATTTACAACAATTATACAAAACAATTAAATACTGTGCTATAAAACATGAAAGGTATTTTTTTTTCTCAAAGTGTTTTCTAGAAAAGTTTGTTATCTTGGCCTGTTTCACTCCAGTGCCCGTTTTTTCGAAGCAATATCTCACCACCTTCTTTAACCCTACAAGCGGCAGACAACACTGTAGTGTCGTCTGAGCTAGCCGAGACAGCACTTTTGTAACGTCTGATTGTTTCAAATATTTCACCCACTAAAAATCATCCAATCTCAATAAAACAAAAACCATTATAAAGGAAATGTTTCAAACTTTAACCCTAGAACCGGCAATGTTAACAAAAATGGATTTTTGGCGTTTGCAAGCATTTTTTCAAAAATTCACCAGAAATAGTAAATGAACCTCAACACAAAAGTGTTCCACAGCTTATTGGTAGAGAAAGGTTCAAAGAATTTATATAAGCTAGTAAAAAATGATGGATGTAAAATTTACAAAGTTATTAGCTCAAGAAACAAAAAATGTTCAGTTACAAAATGTAAAAGTTCAACTTTAGGTCTACATAAAACGTAGTAAAACTTTTTTGTAATTTTTTCCATAAATGTAAAAAAGTTTTGTAATTTAGTTCTAAATAGAAATTTATAAACATATGTATCAATTTCAAATTTTTTATTTTAAAAACACCAGTGTTTATGTTCCTACAACAAGACTGCTATCAAAACTATGCCATGTTTGAAACGTAATTTACTAATTTATGCTTTGCCCAAAAATGAAATATTATTATAACAAAGTGTAGAGAATAAATCAATGAATTGAACTGTATACTTGTAAATTATCTTTTCATAAAAGTGTTTGGCTTAAAATTATTTGAATAACAAAAGTGAGAACAAAATAATATAGAAACCTCCTGTCCATACAAGCTATGCGAGAAGACCGCAAAAACTCCTATATCTACCCATGTTAAAAAGTACGTTAGGGTTCAAATTCAAACGTAGGATGAGAACGTAATAACAGTCACTTTCTTTTTTTCTTAACTAAACAAAAATAACCTGCTCACAAAAAATTACAGAAGCAATAATTCGACCACGCAGCTGGACCGCTGACGTGAGTTGAGCAAATTTCCAAAAATAAGTTTATATGCCTATGTTTTAGTATTTCAACCAACAATTTTGGAAGTAGGTCTACTCACGAAGGCGTTGAACAGCTGTCTGTGTGTACGCAATATATTAGTAGAATTTGTTTGCGCCTAGTGGCCTCGCGAGTTTGCACACTTGGCTTCGAACTGGGTTCTTTTATGGTATTTTACGTTTTGATTGATTTTGGGGGAACCAAGCGAGCTATAAGGTCGCGTAAAAAAACAAAATGTGAAGAATAACACCTTACATTTATATTTTTAGAAAAAACTCTTAAAAAATTTCATTCTCGTAGTAAAAATCTCAAAAAACTTTCGGTCATAAAACGTACTTCCGGTTGCTGGATTTTTTTGGCTAACAAACTCGTCCGAGCGACATACACAACCAACATGTGTACCGAATTTGAACTCGGACTTAAAATACGGCCGCTAGAGTGCGAACACATATATACATATATATATGATTTTTAATGACATCCCAAAACGTGTTCTGGGGACCAAGATTGGTGCTCATTTGCTACTCCTGACCTTGGGTCTTACCATAAGGGCCACTGCAATAGCTCATTTTTCCTATGGAAATTTGCTAAAAAGAAAAGCAGAAGGAAAATTTAATACTCTTTACAAAAAATTGTTGGATGACGGAACAAGGTTTTTTTTTTTAATATTTCAGTATGCCCGAAAATTAAAAGGAGAAGCCTCTTCGGAGTATGTAGAGGATAAAAATTGAGTGGATTGAGCGCTTTAATCTTCATCCACGAGCATACTGTAATTACATTAAATTTATATAAATTAAATCATTTTTGAATAAGATGAACATTGATTTAATAAACTATAAACTTTTGTAACAAAAATTAAACTAATATAAATTTGTGTTTACTTACCAGTTGATTTCATTTATTCTCCTATTTTATTCCAAATATAGTATCCATGTACTTTGGGTTCGCCAGATCGTATAGCACGATGTCCAAACTTAAATGAACAAAAGTTTTGTAATCTAGTTCTACATAGAAGTGTATAAAAATATATGTCGCTCGGTAGGGCGTATTAAAATTTAATCACACACACTACACCTTTTACTTCAAATCCTTTTGCAAACTTTTTGTTCGGCAAACATAGATGTGATATTATCAAAATAAATATTTTTAGCTGCAGAATTTTCAACGGGAAGGATAGTTTAACTACAAAGCCTTGCATGCCTCATGGTGGATCTTAGGTAACTCTTTATAAGTTTGAGTTTTGGAAAAACTTCTCTTGCAAGTAGCTACATACTCACAAACAGTTATGCAAAACCTAAAGTCAAGTTTGGGAATTAATCACAAAAATCATACTCTACTAAGAATTCTAACACTTAACAAGTCCCGCCTCTTGCTTATGTTCTTAAGGGTCTGCTCCAGTAAACGAGAAAGCAACCGGAAATGCAAGCGCCTCTCACTATATCCCTATCTAAACAGTGCAATTTCTTGCGCTGACATTGCCTCATTTCAAACCATTTTATAAGTATATCTTTTGTAATTGAGTGTTGAAAAAAAAAACTGAATATTCTTTATAAAATTTCTGATCCGGCTTGCAAATTATTTTTCATTATTATTTTTTTATTGTGTTAGGGAAAAATTCAAACTTTGTACTCACAAAATGTCAATTACATAACAAATTTTTTTTAAATGTAAATTGCAAGACGGATGCGTATTGTGACTGTGCTTAAAATGAGGCCTTGCAAACAATTTTATGATAAAAAGTAAACGAATTAAATGGTTTGAAATTTAACATTGCTCTTATGGGATAAAAATCCAAGATGGCCGCCCAGCAGCAGACCCTTAAGTCACTGGCAGGATGAATCATGTCCTATTTATATTTACGCACTAACGCACCCTGTCACCCTCCCACTAATCAACTTTATTGTCAACAGTCGTAAAACTACTCTGATCTGTATCATGGTAACCTACCATTTCACTTAACACTTGTTTATCTATATATATAAAATTCAATGTATGTCCGTCTGTTTGTACGTTTGTCTGTTTGTACGTTTGTCTGTTTGTATGTTTGTCCTTTATGCGTTACCAAACCGTCCATCCGATTGCTTTGAAATTTTGCATAGTAACACAGGTTAACCCTGGGAAGGTTTTAGGCCATTTACCGAAGTCCTAGGACATTAGGGCTACGCCCCAGTGGCCCTCAAAGTTTCAATGTTAATCTTATGGAAGGTCAATCTTAAGGAAGAAGAAGAAAGATTTATTTTGATTTTATCAGGGGCACAAAAAACAGCTGTTCGTATGAAAAGCTTAAAACAGCTGATTTTGATCAACATTTGGATCAAAAACTGAATATATAAAATTATTAAATTAAAATGGTTAGGCCTACAATTATTGGGCTAATTATTTAAGATATATAAAAGCCAAATACCACTCACTGACTGAACACTTAAAAAGAATACAATTACGTTAAAAAGACTGAAAATACCAACCACCACGGGCAACGCCGTATGGGTCAGCTAGTTGTATTATAAATTTGATAAAACAATCAATAAACTACTACAAAATTTTATTTGATTATTTATTAAAATGCCAGTAAGCAAATTTTTAATTTTACACCATCCGGGACGTGGAACCCGGTGTCGATTGCACCCTCCTTACGATACCACTGTCATCACTAGCGAATTTCCATAGGAAAGAAGAGCTATTGCAGTGACCCTTATGGTAAGACCTAAGGTCGGGAGTAGTAAATGAGCACCTATCATGGCCTTCAGAACACGTTTTTT
This sequence comes from Philaenus spumarius, assembly GCA_018207615.1. Classification (NCBI taxonomy): domain Eukaryota; kingdom Metazoa; phylum Arthropoda; class Insecta; order Hemiptera; family Aphrophoridae; genus Philaenus; species Philaenus spumarius. The sequence goes on from JAGFPH010004254.1 coordinate 112,035, forward strand.
TGGTGTCATTAAAAATTATATATATGTGTTCGCACTCTAGCGGCCGCATTTTAAGTCCGATTTGGTACACATGTTAGTTGTCTACATCGCTTGGACGAGTTGGTTAGCCAAAAAAATTCAACAACTGGAAGCACATGTTTTGACTGAAATTAACAATTTTTTTAGATTTTTCGTATGAGAATGAAACTTTTTTAGAGTTTTATCTAAAAAAAAATAAATGTAGGATATTATTCTACATATTTTGTTTTTTTACACGACCTTATAGCTCGCTTGGTTCCCCCAAAATCGGTCAAAACGTAAAATACCATAAAAGTACCCGGTTAAAATCCACGTGTCGGGTTTTACCTTGGGGGCATCTTATGATCCGAGGTCCAAAGGCCGAGTTTGTACTCTGCGAGCAAAGGGAAGCTCATAACCCGAGGCCGCAAGGTCGAGTTGCAAACTCGAAAAGTGAGTTTTTCCGCTGCGAGAAGAACGAAGGAGCGAGTGAGGCTTACTGGAGGCTTACTGTTCAGGGCTGTCGTGAGTAGAACAATTTCCTAAATTGTTGGTTGAAACTATAAAACATATAAACTTAATTTGTTAAATTCGCTCAACTCACGTCAGCGGTTCAGCTGCGTGGTTGAATTATTGTAGACTTTCTAATGCCATTATTCGACCTGTGTGCAGCACCGGTCATTTTTTATATACTTGTATGAGATTTCTACTAATCACTTACAGAGCTTATTCCAACACCCATCTCAGCTACAACGTTTATGACAGTCTCTCCTGCACCCAACCGTTTTATTGCTTGAAGGTTTTCTTTCATTGTAACCACATTTTTTTCTGTTTTCAGCCATTTTCCAGTTGTAATAAATTAAAAAAATAAAATCATTACTACTGTAACTTACTTCAACAAATTTATGGTAAACTAGGGAAACCCCTGAGTGCTCCGCAAGCCAACCCCGTTGGAACGTTCTGAACACATAATCATGTTATGTTTTCTTTACAATAAAGGCGTAGGATTAATAATAACCCCAAAGCTAAGATGGTAAATAATGTTAAATGTTCAAATTAAATTACTGTATTTTCTGTATTTTACAACAGCAGTTATAAATAAAGGTTAAAAGAACCAGCATGGCTCAAGTCTGCAATTTAATAAAAACCTAACCTAAAAGTTAGTTCATGTTTTTACTGTCCTACTTCCAGGACTGTTAAATAATAATAATATTTATTATTTTACTAACCTTCAAACAGTCCGTTTTTGGTTCAGAACACGTCTGACCGCGGTTTCGACACCACAAATGTCATTGTCAAAGAATTCTTATCTCACAATATCCACATTACACACTTAAACACATTTAAAAAAACACACGTAAAACACTAAAAAATTCACTATTTCTGGGTCGTTATAACACAAATAACAGAGCGTTTGCTCAAATAGGCCTAATGTCGGGCCGACCTAGACATGAACTGGGGATACGACGTTGAACTACTGTTCAATCAGCTGTGCTGTTTTTGTTTTGCCTAACTTGTAAGGCGTTTCTAACTTCGTGATGCTGTCGTATATGGCGTGTGAACCAAATTGTTACTCAGGGATAGTGTAGCTTTTTATTAGTAAAACTATTACTAAGAACGGCTGAACCAATTTTTATAATCTTTGATTTGTTGGAATTTTCTCCGCCCCGAATAGCAGAATATCTATTAAGATATAAGAAAAGTACATAAATAAAATTAAAAACACAAAATAATTTTAGGTTAGGCTTAGACTGATGAACTAACACAGCCATGTTATTTGAATGTATTTACATTCATTACCATAGTAACCAATAAAATAAAATAACAGATGCAACATCAGTTGATTCAAATGTATAATCTATATAATAAAAATGAAATGCTGTTGAGAACGGCTCGGCCAATTTTTCTATTTTTTGTTTTAAAATTGTCCCAAAAAATTTCAAATTCGGGAAAAACTGAACATTT